>CM041777.1:344038449-344263723 GCA_023374045.1 Limonium bicolor
CACAAGTGGAATTTAAATCAACACTGCTCTTCATTGATAAACCAACCATCATACATACCGTGTCTCTAATACACGTTACTAATACATTACATGATACCACAAATTTAATATTTTCTAAAGGTAAGGTTCAGGCGTCCTGGTTTCATGTGTGTGGCATTGATTATTGCCGGTGGTACCGTATTCAACTTGATCTTGTTGATCCCGTGATACAGCATCCTAGAGTTTCCACCCATGATTAGGACATCTCCTGATCTCAATACCAATTTCTCTGCGAGGTCTACACGCTTCTGCTCGCTATACATAAATACGGTGTCATCACCAATGGACCAAGACACTACGGGCACTCCTTGTTCAAGAGATTCCGCTGTCTCGTCCTTGTCTTGGTGTAACCCAAGTCGTCCTTCTTTCTCATAGAAGTTGACGATACAGAGGTCCGCTTCAAGTGCGGGGATCGGATCATGTTCGCATTGTTGTGCAAGTTCTACTGCTTGTGTGACAAGTGTCTGAAATTCTGGAGGTATTGTCGGTGGCGTCGCTCCGTCTTGTGTTCGCGTCTCTTGGTATGTCTTGGTATAAGGATTCCAATCCTTTCCCAAGCACATCATCTTCAGCTTCATCTTCACTCCACCGGGAAATTCGGGTGTATAAAATCCTCCTTGACCCGCTCCTAGTTCGTTGCATCGTCGAATGATTGAGACTTGTGCTTCAGGTGTCAGGTATCCCCTTAATAAAATCATACCTGGTCGGATGACCTGACACTGCTCGCTGGAGTAGTGGTATGTGGTGAAGTCGGTCTCTTCTTGATTCAGGTTTACCGGTATCGGATAACAGATACTAAAGCTTCCTATGGTTACAAATTTCATCTACGGTGAGTACTAGTTTCAACTACTTCATTTCGTGCTCATTACATATTCCAATTCATTCAATCATGCATTCATTCAAGCAGTTACTCTACTACTTAGTCATGCTTCTTCAAGGATTAAAGGTTCGGATAATTACCTGGGCCGGACTTAGAACCGGACCCGTCACGGTCAATCACATGCAGGACAGGCTGCCTCTGAGGTGCACCCCTCTGAGGTCCCCGGGATCCCTGTCCCTGTGGTGCCTGCTGGGTCGGTGCATCGCCAGATGCAACCTCCTTGCCTTCCCTCTGCTTGTAACTTTGGAAGTTCCCTTTTGGCTTGGCATTCTCTGGGCATTTATTAGTTGTATGTCCCGGTTTCTGGCAGTTGTAGCACTTGATTTCTCTCCCATAGCAGTCCTTGCCGGGATGGTCTTGGTTGCACTTCCTGCACACATATGTGCGGCCATCTGAGAAGTTCTTGGTGAAACCGGAGCCAGAACCTAAGGTTGAGAGGGTTAGCACATTTGTGTGTGGATATACTAGATATAATACTTGTACGAATTAGAAATAGAAGTTTACCCTTAGGTGGGTGTGATCTAAGTGGCTTCGCAGCCACCGGTGCAGATGAACCTAGTTGAAGAAGCTCAACTGGTTTTCCCTGCTCAGCATGGGCACTGCTCTCACTTGGGAAGTTCTTTTGAGTTTGATGAAAGAATTTCCCTTTCTTCTTTTTCCAGCTTTTACCCTGGTTCTGCTCCTCAGCACTTGTGTTCTTACTATTAGCCTTGCGCTTCAGCGCGGTTTCTTCATCCCGAAGTTGGCAAGTGATCTCAACGCGAGAGGCCGCGTGATAACACTCCTGAAGTTTCATGTATTAGCCGGGATTCTTATTTAAAGAGATAGAGGTAAAGATAAAGTATTTAAGGAATTTAAGGAATTATGGAATTACAATGGTACTAGGGTTAAACCGATATTTACTTGAAGGGAGGTAAACCTGGTATAGCCCATACCGTACCGAAGGCGATGGCTCAGACCGCCATAGAGGCGATCGACCAACACCTGGCCGGTGTACCCTAGGTCGGGTAGAAGATGAAGGATAGAAGTGAAGGTTCTGTAGTACTCATCGATAGACATCTTTTCTGTCATTTTCAAGGCATCCAGCTCTAGCCTTTTCTTGGTTTTCACATGCTCCGGGTAGTATTTGGAACGGAGGAGAGAGGCAAAAGACTCCCAATCGAAGGTGGGGTCGTTGACATGCTCATGCTTGACCAGCTTCCACCAATCCATGGCTGCATCATTCAGATAGTAGGCAGCAACTCTAACTCGAACTCCAGCAGGAGCTTCGAGGGTTCCGAACGCCGTCTCCATCTCGGAGTTGTAGGCTTCTAGCTTAGCCGGATCACTCTCGCCCCTAAAGCAAGGAGGGCGGAGTTCCGCTACAGCTTTTACCCAGTTGGCTTCTCTGGGTGGAAGGGGAGGGATTGGTCCCGTTTGATTCTGTTGGTTATGTTGATTTTGTTGCATAGCATTGATTACTTGCGGTAGCATCTGCGCTACCGTGGCGGCGATGATCTCAGCTATCGTTTGCACGCCAGGTCCTTCGGAGGCTTCGCCTCTACCTCGGCCTCGGCCTCGTCCTGACATCTGAACATTTAGCATTTACATTAGGAATCACAAGATATGACCTAAGGGTCTTAGATTTTAAGCAAGGTATCGTTCCTAAGAACGTCAAGGGTATCCGTTATTAACAACGGTAGTTCCTAGTTAGGTTTCTAAGTATCCGTCTTAAGACGGTTGAAATCCTAACTCGGTAATCCCTATGCTCGGTAACTACAGACATCAGAGCGACACTTCGCTCTGATACCACTTTTTGTAACACCCCTACCGCTAATCCTATGCTTACCGTCCAATCATCCCAATAATCAAAGCTACTCGCAGCGGAAATACTACTTACTACGGCGGGTGATACAACGTCGCTAACCGCCCATACGGCTAGCTAGGCTTATACTACTTACAGTGACGGTCTGATGATCATAGTGTACCGAGTTACTACGTTACTTACCAAATGCCAATTACCGAATACTTACATTAGTGGATTACCGAGCGCCAAAGTATATCAATTACATCGTTTCCAAGTTTACCAAAAGAATGAGTTTTCTACAAGCTACTCATCTATACCCAAATCCAATACTTCCACTATCCAAAAGGGTGTACCCCATGGTACACCGGCTAACAAAAACCTACAGCCGTGTACTACTTAGTACACCATTCACAATTCATTGTTTACAGACAAAAAGAAATCTATCTAAGTCTTCATCATCTTCACCCTTCTCGTGTACCTGCGTGTAGTAAAAACATCGCCCCAAGGGGCTCAGCAAAAGCTGTGCATAAATTCCGCATATACCGCGTGCTAGTTAGGGCACGCCGACTAATTAAGGTCGAATAGGCATGCGGTTCATTTATTTCATACAAACATGCTTTGCATACAACATACATACATATACAATACATTACACAGATCAAGGCAACATTGCAATAACATACACTTCACTTACCTTCACGGTGTTAGCCAAATTACGCATCCGGGTTAATCGGTATGCTTATTACTCTTTTACTCATTACATCTTACTTTACATACTTACTTACTTTCATTTACTTACTTACTCATTCTTACTTACTTACTCATACTCATGTTAAGTCGGTATGACCTCCGGCCCGGGGACTACAGCGTCCCACCACCGGGATTTACTTGACTCACTGTTATACCCAAAGTTTTGACCCCCTGGTTAAGGTCTACGAGGTTTTGGTGTTGTGAGGGATATTTCAATCAAGTAGTGAGAGATTCCGGCCCGATTGGCGTGTTCCATGGCATGGGGAGCAGCTTCGTCATTGTTAGGGGCGTTTTCGTATTTTTTTAAGGCTCCTAAGACCTCCTATACGCTTTCTCTCTCCCCCAAAGGATGCCCAAATCAGCTTGAAATGCTTTGATATTTTAACCCATGATAGAATATGGCATTTTAAGCATAATGGCGTTGGAATTTTGATTTTTCGAATTTCCAATAATTTTCTAGCAATTTCTGACTGAATCTGACAGGAAATTCAATTTAAAAATATTCCAACATTTAAAAAATTCGGTTCCACCTCAGAAAATTCATAATATCCATCCTTGACATGTGGTTAAAATTTCACAGCAAAATTCCTTTGGGAAGTCTTTTAATTAAAATACCAAAAAATCTTACTTTTACTAGATTTTCTTTATCTTTAAGAAAGTCTATATAAGGGGATAGGTTTTTGGATAAAATGAGAATCTCATATGTTCAAGAACCCTAGGAAGACAGAAAGCACAGCCTCCTCTCTCTCTCTCTCTCTTTTTAACACCCGGCCACCCAATCATACCGAAAATCCCCTGAAATCACCGTCAAAACACGTTTTCCAATCCCCAAAGCACCAATAATCATCAAAATCTCTCAAAAACACTTCCAAAACGTGAAGAACAGCAAGAACAACCAGCAACTAGAAGCTTGGTTCGAAATTCCTTCGGGTCTGCCATCAACGGAGCACTTGACGACTCCCGGTGTGAAGAATCGTTGTGAATCCAAGGTAAAACAGGTAGAAACTCCACTTCCCTAATTCTCTACGGTATTATCTGTCTTGCCTCAAAATTTGGGCTCAAACTAACCTTTTACGCTTCTGTATTGCTGTTTGTTTAAGCTTCTGTCCAATAACTTGTTTACCAAGTTTCGTGCTTAATTCGAATTCAAATTGAGAACTTTCAATCACTAACGTCTTGTACATCTTTCAGGCTACACACCCATAAAATTTGAGCCAAAAACACCTTCGGGAACAGCCTCAACGCCGCCGTCCGAGGGCGGTCCGCACCCACGGTCATGTCCGGGGTCCCGGACTCCCTGTCCGTAAGCCCGGACGCCCACGGACGGCGGCGGGATTTTAAAAAATTCAAAATTTAGGTTTTCTAATAATGTCCGGGCCCACGGACAGCCTGTCCGTGGCCCCGGACTTTGCAATTTTTTGTTTTCCTTTAATTTCGACTCTTCTGTATAATTAGGTTAACTGGGGTCCGTGGTCTCGGACATGGGGTCCGTGGCTACGGACGTAAGCAAAATTCGACCTAATTCTGCCTCCGAAACCCTAGTTTAGGTATCTTTCAATTTCACTTTAATTTTCTGTCAAAAAATGCTAAAAAACACAAAAAAACAGAAGCTCGCGCACTTAGGTTAAAACGACTCGTAATAAGCCGTAAATAAACCAAGTAGAGGAAAAACGACCTAGGAAGGGTAATGAAAGTAATTGAACCCTAAAAGTCGTATACCAAGCCCCCGAACCCGAACTCTCCTTTCCTAATTTGATCTAGGTTAAAATTAGGTGGCGACTCATAATAGGTTCCAGTGAGCTAGCTTAGGTTTTAATAATTATTGTTATATGACATAGTTATTAATCTTAGGTTATAAGTGGACCTAAAACCCGATTAGATCCTAATCAACTTAATCCACATAGGATAGGGTTTAAAATCGAGGCTCACAGACTGGGGACTTTGCTGGGGATAAAATTCTTAATTTTAACTTGTTTAATTTTAAGAAAGAGGGCTTAACTTGAAAATGTTTATTTATGGCTTTATTACTTGTTTTTTACTTTGTGCGCACTTAAATTTTTGCACCCTTGCATCATATGAGAGCGAGGGTCCACGCAAACCAATTTCACCCCGGGACCCGTTTGAGGGTCCCCTGTCAGGGACTCACACCTTTTAGGTGATGTGAATAAATGGGGGAAAAGAGGAGGGTGTCGTCTAACCACACCCCTTAATACCTGGGCCTTAGCCCCAAGCATTTTCCTGGTAGTACCCTTACCTAGCCCATTGTTTGGTCAGTCAAAGACCCGACCGTAGACGCACACCTTTAGGTGATGTGAAAAAAGTGGGGAAGCCCAAAGAGAATAGCGTGCAAGCCCTATTCCTTTGTGGTGACCTGGGCCTGCGCCCCAAGCACTTCTCCGGATCGATCCATACCCAAGTTGGTTAGAACGTCAAGTGAGGACATGTTGAACCTGTATGATCCGTGAGGCCATTGTCAAACCTAGAATATTGATGGACACCGACCCTTGCGCAAACCTTTGCTAACCAGGGGAGAATTAAAACAGGTAATCAGGGGCAAACCCGGGGACTTTGATATGTCTAATCCGGAAAATCTCAGTAGTGACCTCACGAGGCTTGAGGCGAGACATGCTTTTGCGATAGAAGGTTTGGAAGCCCAGGTCAATTCGCTAGAAGCCCCTCCAGTGGTCAACCCTCTTGAAGAATTCAACCATGCCAGTAGTGAATCTCCGGAAGCTCCCATAGAGCTCGATGATGAGGGAATCTTGAGTGAGCTGGAAACAAAGGTCCCTAAGGCACAGCCAATAGAAGACACCACCGAAGTTAATCTGGGGACATCTGATAGCCCCAGGATGGTTAAACTGGGTGTGTCTTTGAGCAAAGATGAAAAAGATGAGCTGATAGGTCTGCTTAGAGAATTTGAAGATGTCTTTGCTTGGAGTTATGCCGATATGCCAGGAATAGACCCAGAAATAGCAGAACACCATATCCCGACATATCCTGATGTGGCACCTAAGATTCAAAAGTTGCGACGTTTGAAGCCAGAACTGCAGGTTAAGGTAAAAGAGGAGATAGAAAAGCTGCTCCGGGTCGGTTTCATTAAAGTTGTCAAGTATCCCCTCTGGCTCGCCAATATTATTGTGGTAATGAAGAAAAATGGGAAAATTAGGGTCTGCATTGATTATAGAGACCTCAATAAGGCCAGCCCAAAAGACAGCTTCCCATTACCACACATTGACGTCATGGTCGACGGAGCTTCGGGGCATGAGCTTTTCTCATTCATGGATGGATTCTCCGGGTACAATCAGGTAAGAATGGCGAGGAAGGATCAGGACAAAACATCTTTCACCACACAGTGGGGAACTTATTGTTGGAATGTAATGCCTTTTGGTCTGAAGAATGTGGGTACCACTTATCAGAGAGCTGCAACCACAATCCTTCATGACATGATGCATAAAGAAGTTGAGGTCTATGTGGACGACATGATTGTGAAAGCTAAACGGAGAACCGATCATTTAGTTAACCTCAGAAAGTTCTTTGAACGCATCCGACAATATAAGATGCGCCTGAACCCGGAAAAGTGTAGCTTTGGGGTAACTGGTGGGAAGTTGCTTGGTTTCATGATAACGCCAAAGGGCATTGAGGTTGACCCGGACAAAGTTGCAGCAATCAGGGACATGCGGCCACCAAAAACTGAAAAAGAGGTTAGAAGCTTTCTGGGACGGGTGCAGTACATCAGTCGCTTCATCCGAAATCTGACTGAAATTTGTGAGCCAATCTTCAAACTCTTGAAGAAAGATGCTCCGAGAAGATGGAATGAACAAAGCCAACAGGCATTTGAGAGGGTTAAAGAATATTTACAGGAGCCACCTGTTTTGGTGCCGCCGATCGAAGGGAAGCCTCTGATCCTCTACTTGGCAGCCCATGAGTTCTCCATGGGGCTTATGTTGGCTCAGAACCAGGGTGACCCGCCTCGTGAATACGCCATCTATTACCTTAGCAAGAAATGGGTGGATGCAGAGACTCGGTACTCCTCCATCGACAAAACCTGCGCAGCACTCGTGTGGGCAGTAAAGAAACTTCGACATTACTTGTTAGGGGTTGAAATTCACTTGATCTCTCGGATGGATCCAATCAAGTACATGATAGAAAAACCAGTTCTAACCGGCCGGTTGTCACGGTGGTCCCTTTTGCTGTCAGAGTTCGACATCAAATTTTGCGTGCAAAAAGCTATTAAGGGGTCGGTAATAGCGGAGCACTTGGCTGATAATCCAATTGCTGAAGAGTCGTGTTGCAACGATGATTTTCCTGATGAACACGTGATGACAATAAAAAAAGGGATGTGGAAATTATATTTTGATGGGTCTGCCAACAATAATGGTTATGGAGTGGGTATTCTGCTCATCTCGCCGGAGGGTTTGCGATTGCCAACCTCTATCAAGTTAGGCTACAAAGTAACTAACAATATGGCTGAGTATGAAGCCTGCATCCTGGGCCTCGAGACGGCTCTGGGTTTGGGGGTAGTGGATATTGAAGTCTTTGGCGATTCTTTCTTGGTGGTGTGTCACATCAACAACGAGTGGGAAGTTAGAGATGAGAAGCTAGTGCCGTATCACCGCCATCTAGTGCAGCTCGAAAAAGCCTTCAGAAACATCAGCTTCGCCCATGTACCCAGATCACATAATGCCTTTGCAGATTCCCTGGCGTCCCTCGCCTCTTCTCTTGAAATGCCAGAAGATGCGCAGCATATCCTTTTCCAAGTAACCCTTCGGCATGAACCTTCTTTTCAAATAAATGCGATATTGGTGGACGAAGAACCATGGTTTCAGGACATCAAGAAGTTCGTAGAAAAGGGAGTATACCCAGAGGACGCCAGCAAGCAAGATCGTTTGGCAATTCGAAAACTGGCTCTCGGCTACACGATAGTGGCAGGACGGCTGTTCAAAAGGATGCCGTCCGGGGCCCTTCACAGGTGCCTTTCGCAAATTGAGGCAAGAGTGGCAATGGACGAAGTCCATGCTGGAGTATGTGGGACTCATATGAGTGGGCACACCTTGGCACGCAAGATTCTGAGACACGGATATTATTGGACAACCATGGAAAACGACTGTCAACAGTACGTCAAAAGATGCCAGAAGTGTCAAATCCATGCAGATTTAAAACACCTCCCAGCTCTCCCCTTACATCATATGGCATCGCCTTGGCCCTTTGCTTCATGGGGAATTGATATCATCGGGGAAATACATCCCAAGGCATCGAATGGCCATCGTTACATCCTGGTGGCGATTGACTATTTCAGCAAGTGGGTAGAGGCTAGATCTTTTGCCCAATTGGGGGCCAAACAGACAGCACGGTTTATTGAAAGTGAGATTATCTGCAGATATGGTGTGCCTTTCGAAATTGTTACAGACAATGGCGTTCAGTTCAAGGCCGAAACTGAGCAACTCATGAGGAAATATGGAATTCGACATCATCATTCCTCACCCTACCGCCCACAGGCAAACGGGGCCGTTGAGGCGGCAAATAAGACCATCAAGAGGATTCTAGCCAAGATGGTCGATACCTACCGGGATTGGTCATTCAAGCTACCGATGGCTCTTTGGGGTTACAGGACATCAGTAAAGACAGCCACTGGGGTTACTCCCTATTCCCTGGTTTACGGGACTGAGGCAGTACTGCCCATTGAGATGAAGATAAAGGCCCTACGGGTCATGAGCGAGCTGCAAATACCCGAGTCTGAGTGGGAGGAGAAAAGGCTCGACAGTTTGGCTTTCTTGGACGAGAAAAGGTTGCGAGCCCTCGAATGTATCCAGGTCTACCAGAAGCAAATGGCCCGAGTTTTCAACAAACGAGTCAAACAACGAGGAATTCAAGAGGGTGATCTTGTGCTAAAGCAACTTAGGGCTGATCTACCAGATCCGAGGGGGAAATTCAGACCCAAATGGTCGGGGCCATACTTGGTGAGACAACTGTTCTCATATGGTGCAGCAAGTTTAGTTCTAGCTAGTACCGGAGAGGAGCTCCCGGGATTAGTCAATTTGGATAAGCTCAAGAAGTTCTATGCATAAGCATATTTTCATTGCTAGGTTTGTCCTCATGTCAATCATTGTTTCATTTTGTAACACTCTAGGAAACATTAATAAAAAGAGATTCTCGTTCCTTGCAGCTGTGCTTTCTTCTTTAGGCTGAATGAATTAAACCGTCGTCCGGACACCTAGCGCGAAATTCCTTTGTGGGGTGTACCTTAGGCGTTAGAAACAGAGCTTTTGCTCTCATGTGCCTTGTACAAAACCACTTCCCGTCCAAACATTCACCACCTCCATTGCAGCCACCACATATATCACATCACTTTATTTTTGCTATTCCACCTGATACATAAAAGCAAAACCGCTGCCGCCAAAAGGCCAAAGAAATAAATCACTCAGCAATCACCCCATCACCACTCCTCACCATTGTTCACCACCACATATGCAATCACCCTCCACAGATAACTTGGGCATTCTAAGGTTTGTCAAGAAAACCCCACAACAATACTGGGGGCAATCTGAGTTAAGGAACGATAATGTTTATTTCTTTTGTTTAAATGTGCAAGCAAGTTTTCGAGTGTACACTTCGCGAGAGTGTCTTGAGCGGTAAAACCAAGAGCGAACGAGCGTGTCATTTTTACACGACTCCAGAGAGGCTACATTCAAAGGTGAGGTAAACATGACTCCAACCGAAGAGATAATTTGTAAATTTACGCTTAAACCATGAAAAGTAACAAAGAACGATACACAACTATTAGGGATGACGAAGCACCTAGCTACAGCACCACAGCCAAAAGCTTATGAACCCTGACATTAAACCCTAGGAACCCCCGCTGAGATTTTTGTATACATCCTCTTTTACAACGCTACAAGCTCCACAAAATAGGCCAGCCAATGATGAACAACCGACCCGGTGACCAAAGGAGGCAAGGAGCCCGGCTTCCGAACAACAACTTCACAAGTCCAAAGAAGTAAAACTGCTGCCAGCATGACGAAATGATCCGCAAATGGTTCCAAAGTGACACAGGATCCAAACGAGCTAACATCAAAGATAGCTCTCAAAGTTCAAAACCGGGAAACACAAGAACCCCGAAGGAAAGGAGATTCAAGGAAGGCAAACTTGAAAAGCCTCAAAGAAATCCAAAATCGGAAAAAGAAAGAAGATGCAAGGAACAATCCAAAAGTTCCAAGTCCCAAGTTCATAAGCGAAGTCATCGCGAAGTAGCCAAACGACTTCAAGGCAAAGAAGACAAGTCCGAGAGACGGTGCAAGTTGCAGCTTTGGTCATCCAAACTCCACATATCCTAAACATTCCTCCATTATCCTGTTGTCATTCATCACACCCCATGGCCACGTTATAAGCTCAAAAGACTTCCGACTTAGTAGTTTGTATCCAATCGAGTGAAAGTAACAGGTTGAACACGTAAATCTAACAAATGTCAAATTCAATGGTTGAGAAGTTGACCGTAAGTGAGAAACGAGTGCAAACACCAAACACGTCGAGTGTAGGTTAAGAAGCACCACATCAAAACATAAGCCTTGACCCTGTGAGGACGAGACTTGTTCGCACGTTTAGCCAAAGAAAATACTGGGGGCAATCGATTTCCGATCGATCGCCATGAATTAACTCAGATTGCCTTAAGAAAGAATACTGGGGGCAATTGTTGGTTCCAACAATTGCAACAACAACACCGATTGAGGCCCAAAAGTCCAAAACCCAAAGGTTCAAACCATTCTCACATCCCACAGGCCCGTCCTAAGCCCTACCCCACATCTAAACATTCACAGGCCCGTCCTAGGCCCTTCCTCCACATCAAATTCCCACAGGCCCGTCTTAAGTCCTACCTTCACACTCAAACGTCCGTAGGCCCGTCTTGAGCCCTACCATCTCCAAATTTGACATAAACCCTAATCCTTCTACATCCATTTAGACCCATCATACATTTTACTCACTTTCACTTAGAACAACCTTTAGGCTCGTCATAAGACCTAGATCCAACCTTTAGGCTCGTCATAAGAACTAGATCCAACCTTTAGGCTCGTAGTAAGACCTAGTCACATTCATATAGGCTCGTCATAAGACCTAGAACCATCCTTTAGGCTCGTCATAAGACCTAGATCCATCCTTTAGGCTCGTAGTAAGACCTAGCATTACCTTTTAGCTTACCCACTCTCATCAAACACATTGCATTCATCTCATTCATATAGGCTCGTCATAAGACCTAGCTGCATTATCCAGGCGCGTCACAAGACCTGGCGACAGAAAGTTGGCGAGGTGATGGCAATAAATCCTCCTTTTGCGATGTCAACTTATTTTCGGGATCAACGAATGGTGGGCGAAGGCAATAAGTCCCCAGGGTTTTTACCAGGAGTTATCCCTGCACACCGGTTTGGGGGACGATGGCAATAAGTCCACATTAGGTCCAGCCAGGAGCATTAGCACGGGTTTCGGTCCCCAGAAGCATCCGAGCATCATCAGCATCAGCATCGTTAGCATCGTTGGCATTTCAGCATTCTTGCATTTGCATACCACCCAGTTCTCACATCCTAGGTAGTCAACGCCTTAGAATCGCTTGACATTGCATCATTTCATGTAATATAGGTAGTCGACGCCTTAGAACTGCTTGACATTATTTCGTTTTCGTCACCTAGGTAGTCAGCGCCTTAGAATAGCTTGACACATTTTCACTTATAGGTAGTCAGCGCCTTAGAATAGCTCGACAGCGTTTTGTTGCTTAGGTAGTCAGCGCCTCCGAATAGCTGGACGCAGTCAACGCGGTTTCGCACAACATGGAGAATTTTGTGGAGTTCAAAATTTTAGGGCATCACTCAAGCATCAACCAGACTTTTCACATCCGTTACAAAGTCCAGTTGACGGGGGGCAATCTGTTATACCCAAAATTTTGACCCCCCTGGTTAAGGTCTTCGAGGTTTTGGTGTTGTGAGGGATATTTCAATCAAGTAGTGAGAGATTCCGGCCCGATTGGCGTGTTCCAAGGCATGGGGAGCAGCTTCGTCATTGTCAGGGGCGTTTTCGTATTTTTTTAAGGCTCCTAAGACCTCCTATATGCTTTCTCTCTCCTCCAAAGGACGCCCAAATCAGCTTGAAATGCTTTGATATTTTAACCCATGATAGAGGATGGCATTTTAAGCATAATGGCGTTGGAATTTTGATTTTTCGAATTTCCAATAGTTTTCTAGTAATTTCTGACTAAATCTGACGGGAAATTCAATTTAAAAATATTCCAACATTTAAAAAATTCGGTTCCACCTCAGAAAATTCATAATATCCATCCTTGACATGTGGTTAAAATTTCACAGCAAAATTCCTTTGGGAAGTCTTTTAATTAAAATACCAAAAAATCTTACTTTTACTAGATTTTCTTTATCTTTAAGAAAGTCTATATAAGGGGATAGGTTTTGGGATAAAATGAGAATCTCATATGCTCAAGAACCCTAGCAAGACAGAAAGCACAGCCTCCTCTCTCTCTCTCACGTTTTTCAACACCTGGCCACCCGAATCATACCGAAAATCCCCCGAAATCACCGTCAAAACACGTTTTCCAATCCCTAAAGCACCAACAATCATCAAAACCTCTCAAAAACACTTCCAAAACGTGAATAACAGCAAGAACAACCAGCAACCAGAAGCTTGGTTCGAAATTCCTTCGGGCCTGCCATCAACGGAGCACTCGACGACTCCCGGTGTGAAGAATCGTTGTGAATCTGAAGGTAAAACAGGTAGAAACTCCACTTCCCTAATTCTCTACGGTATTATCTGTCTTGCCTCAAAATTTGGGCTCAAACTAACCTTTTTACGCTTCTGTATTGTTGTTTGTTTAAGCTTCTGTCCAATAACTTGTTTACCAAGTTTCGTGCTTAATTCGAATTCAAATTGAGAACTTTCAATCACTAACGTCTTGTACATCTTTCAGGCTACACACCCATAAAATTTGAGCCAAAAACACCTTCGGGAACAGCCTCAACGCCGCCGTCCGAGGGCAGTCCGCACCCACGGACGTCATGTCCGGGGTCCCGGACTCCCTGTCCGTAAGCCCGGGCGCCCACGGACGGCGGCGGATTTTAAAAAATTCAAAAATTAGGTTTTCTAATAATGTCCGGGCCCACGGACAGCCTGTTCGTGGCCCCGGACTTTGCAATTTTTTGTTTTCCTTTAATTTCGACTCTTCTGTATAATTAGGTTAACTGGGGTCCGTGGTCTCGGACATGGGGTCCGTGGCTATGGACGTAAGCAAAATTCGACCTAATTCTGCCTCCGAAACCCTAGTTTAGGTATCTTTCAATTTCACTTTAGTTTTCTGTCAAAAAATTCTAAAAAACACAAAAAACAGAAGCTCGCGCACTTAGGTTAAAACGACTCGTAATAAGCCGTAAATAAACCAAGTAGAGGAAAAACGACCTAGGAAGGGTAATGAAAGTAATTGAACCCTAAACAAGTCGTATACCAAGCCCCCGAACCCGAACTCTCCTTTCCTAATTTGATCTAAGTTAAAATTAGGTGGCGACTCATAATAGGTTCCAGTGAGCTAGCTTAGGTTTTAATAATTATTGTTATATGACATTGTTATTAATCTTAGGTTATAAGTGGACCTAAAACCCGATTAGATCCTAATCAACTTAATCCACATAGGATAGGGTTTAAAATCGAGGCTCACACTCACCAATCCGGGATGCTACCCACTTAAGGGATTTGGGCCACGGACCAGTTTAAGAGTCAGGACTTGGATCCAACCTCTTATGTCTCCGCATCCTCACGCGTGGCTGAAACTATACTGGACTTCTACTCATTCCAATTTAATTACCAATTTAAGTTAGATTGGTTAGCTTGTTAGGAATCAGTTAGAAGTCCAATCTCAAACACATTCGGTCACAATACAATATATCATACATACACACATTCATTATCATCCATACATTTCTTGAATTATACAAACTAAGATTTAAAGAAGATATTCACCACATACAGCACTACATATTCACAAGTAAGCATAATAACTCCGATTCGTGCGTTTATCTTAGTTGGTGATCAATTAGCACACAACACACAAATCAGAGTAACCAAGATATCATACGGGGCATGAGGAATTCATACCGTTCACCGTTGTACTTGTATCCGACGTTCCTCCGGTGTTCACAAATCAAATCCTATGATATACATACAATCGAGTGATTAATCTAACTATCATTAACTTAACTCGACTACTCTTACGTTTCCTAACTCATACTTACTACATCTTCACAATTCTTATACTTACATATGATTTACTTATTCTTCCTTAGTTTAAAAACTTGTTTATACTCTTAATGACCTTTAAACATCCTTAATTATATCCTAATTAGCTTATACTATCATTACCATTCACTTCCTTACCTTAATACCCATTTAATGCACTTAGTTTTACAAGTTTTGGTTGGTCCGGGACCTTGTCCAGGTCTTAAGTCCCGGACCAACACATGGTCACACTCTCGGCTATTTTTAATGGCATGGTCCGGGTCCTCATACAGGGCTTGAGTCCCGGACCAGAGGCAGTTAAAACTCTCGGCCATTTTTCCATACATGGTCCGGGTCCTTGTCCTCAAGGTAAGTCCCGGACCTTGCAAGCATCAAACTCTCGGCTATATTTCAGGGGTGGTCCGGGTCCTTGTATGGGACTTAAGTCCCGGACCACTCCTTGTTCCAACTCTCGAATGCAAATTGCAGTATGGTCCGGGTCCTTGTCTGGGAACCAAGTCCCGGACCGACCTCTGTACATAGCAGTTTTTAACATTTTCTTAATCTGTTACAAACCAAACTCTATCCAATTAATCCCCCATTGTTCCTACACATAATCCCACATATTTTAGCACCTAATTAGGCTCCTAAAAATGTTTAAATCCATTGCTAAACTATACTCCTTCTATGCTATTTCACTCACCTATTTTCTTAAGTTTCTCATTTCAGCACTTACCTTATCTTCCTTTAGTTGCATTATGCTACAGATTTAAACTCTCACTTTCCTCATCTTTAGCTCCCTCTTATAATGTCATTCCTAAGGCTTACAACACACTAGCTATCTCTCCAAACCTACCAACTAAACAGCTCATATTAAAATATGTTACAGGGACATACTTTTACCTAGTTTTCTAGTTTCTTAAGTGTTCTAGCTCTAGGTAAATTTTGACATAACCTCCCCTAAAATCTCTACATTCTCACCACATCATTTACTCACATTTTGTTACCCATTTCACCTGTTTTCAATAGACATCAATATACAAGCTCTCCTACACAAACACCAAATACTAAACACTCTTAAAAATTCCTGCACAACATATTCAATTCCCAACTATGTTTTGACAGTTTTTATATGTCTTTTAAAGCTTCAAACCTCTTGGTTTCTCTTACACATTACACCACTACTCAATACTATATTCAATACTTATTTAACCCAATAAAAATCTGTTACATTCATATATATACAAGACAACACAAGTGAGCACAATTACCTTGTTTCTCTTCTAGCTTTTCCTTTTCTCCTCCTTTCTTCTTCCTTCTTCCTTCTCTCCCTTTCCACCGGTTTTAGCAACTCAAATCCTCTAACACTACAACCCATTGACATACATATTTCAATACACCAAAACTATCCCTAACCATTCTTTAAGTTTTTAATGCAAGTTTTAGGGTTTAGAAATATATTACCTTCCAAGGGAGTAGATGAAGCCTAGAGGAGCTCAAGAACAATATTTCTACTCCTTCAAAGAGGCCAAAATCGGCTGGGTACAAAAGGAGCAAGCAAGGGTTTAGCTTTAAATTTCGTTTTGCTCACAAGGGCTAGGAAAAGGTGAAGTTTCAAGAAGATTTTTACCTCAAAATGACAAGGAGAAGGAGGTGGTTCTAATGGTAGTCTTGAAGCTCCAAATGCTACAAACCCATGGAGATGAAAGTTCTTGTTTTCCGATTTTGAAAAGAGGGAAATGTTCCCCTTGACGAGAGGAAGACAATGGTGTAGTTTTTGTAATTTTTGGAGTAGGTTTAGACACCTACCAAGATGAGAGAAGTGGAGGTTTTGGTGTGGGTCTTCAAAACTCCATGGTTGTCGCTTGGGAAGAAGAAGAAATTGAGAGAGTGAGGGAGTGGGGGTCTATGTACGTGAGTGAAGAGAATGGGGTAGGAGAGAGAATAGGTGAGTGAGGTAGTAAAGTAAGTTTTCTTTTTGACTTTTAATTGTTTTGTTCTTTTGTACATAAGAGGAATTAATAGGGTGTGTGAGAGAGGGGGAAGGCCATCGGACACACACACAGCCCATATGGGTTTTAAAATTCTATTTACAATATTCGACACACTAGTTTGGGTTATTTATGTTTCTACCCCACAACTTCCCGTTTTTGACAGTTTTTACTAATTTCTCATTTTATTGATCTTATTGGTTCTAAAGCTTCACTAATATTTATTAATGGCTATTTAGTTGACCAAAATTGTTACGAGTCTATTTAACCCGCTTAAAGTCACGTTTTCTTGGTTACCTCGAAAAACGCGCTTTAAGGTTTGTTAGTGCTTTTAATCCATTTTAAGGATCCGTTTTCTTAGGGATTTGTTCCTTCATGATTATTTAGACTTAATTAAGCTTCTAAAATATTTATTAGCCTAATTAATCACTATTTCTAATTACGGGGTATTTCACTGAATAACGTAGTTTAGACAACAATGAGATCGTTCATGAAACATATACCAATAAGACTACGACGTAGCTCCTAAGGATTAGTCAAGTCTCGGTAACCACCGTAAAGGCGTGGGAATGACCAACGAAGCAAGGTACACGGGGAACCCCAAGAATTGGGAAAACGCCCAAATTGATGACAATCATGTCAAGGACACTGAGAAGTTATTCAGGAAATTGACCACTAAGATCAAAGGAAGATCCAATAAGACCACCAAATTCGGATGGAAACAATACCGTAACCGGTATATGCTACCCTAAAAAACAACTTACCCGCGCACTTGCCAAGGCAAGTGCAGCAAAGACAGGACTATTTGCAAAACCTTTAATGACCAACAAGTACTTACTAAAAGTACCATTATGACAGTGAAGCAGATATAGGATCACCAATCCTAAGAAGTTGAAAAATGAAACCTTGGAAAGGCCTAACGGCCAGACCATTGTATTAAGTACATATCAGTCAGCGAAAAGCTGGACTTGGTCAGAACCTCAGGCATGACAACGCCATGAAGATCTTCTTTCAAACCTAGATTTTCCTTTCAAACGCAAACTTTTCTTTTAAACCCAAATACTTCTTTTAAGCCTCATTTAAAAAAAACCAAACCAGAAAATCATGGTAAGCTATCATAGAATGATACAAGAGGGGTTGACAACAGAATACTTCACCTAGGCGTGTGACGAGCATTACGAGTGTGCCAAAAACGGGATATGGGACGACCGCACTCTAAAGAAGCTTACGGGCCTGACAGACCCTTTTGTGAGTTAGTCAGGTAAGTGGTAACGTACCAATATGGTACCCCACGTATGTATACAAGTAGTGTACGAAACACGAGAAGTAGTCGACTCCGTTCTACGAACAATAAAGTAAATTAAAAATTAGACAGTTGGACACCTCGAATGTTCGAAGGAACTCAGGTAAGCTTACAAGGCTAAGGGAATCAGAGTCACTCCAGAAGGATGATTAAGAGTTAAGAAGTGCGAGAAGCACTAACAATTGTGTAAAGACATTGGATATGTCTCAAAAATCTTGAAGCAAATGCATGAAATAGCTGGAATGAATACCCGGTCTAAACCCGGTAAGGCAAATGTCTAACATGAACACGCCAAAGTGCAATGGATAAGGTAAAATACCCAGAGTGATCATATAAGGTATCGGAGAATACCATTCATCATCGAAGAGGATATCAAGCCAGTCGAAATATAAGAGAAGTACCCATGGAGCCCAGTATTACGTCCAAACCAATTGATGGTATATGGAGATGTAACCACTTGTGAACAGCCTAAGATGAGCAGAGCTCTAGGCAATGCAACATGTAAGCCGTCCAGCAACTACGAGATGTAGATACAAGGTTGCAAGACCTAACTGAAATCATAAGGAGAACTGCCGGTAATAGCACGAGTAAGATTGTTTGATAACTAACGAGCAAAGATACCCTTCGTTATCGTGGTACCGTAAAAGCGGTGAACACATAGACTTCAAGAAGAGGATACATCTCTTTCAGAACTACTAATGTAGCGAAGCTTGAGCACATAGTCATTGCCAAGCGATAATTGGATCAAAGTGAAACACTGTACGTGTATAACCTGGAGTGTAAAGTCAACAGCGCTCAAGAGCTAAGAGACATAAAGAGTAATATATTCTATAATCAGCCATGTAAATGGCGAACCATAGTATATATGGTAGAAATACATGAGCAGAAGCTAATAATAGTGGATGCCATGGAAACCAAAGTCATAGATAAACACGAACATGGTGCGCAGCAGGCGGCCAATGTATCTCAATAATCATACAACGATATCTAGATGCTAAATAAAAGATGGTAGACAGACCCGACAACAAGCCAGAAGTCTGTACCATGTGATGAAAGACCTCACAGAGAAGCAATGTTCACTCCTATTGCAGTTGTATAAGGAACTAGAAGCAAATCCTTGGTGAAAAAAATTGATAAGCGAAGTAATAACTTCGGGACAAAAGTACCCAATTGATGAATAATCATCCATACTGGATATGGCACAAGCCAGTTAAGCGAAAGCTTAGGAACAACCCGTGCGGCCCAAGGCCAAAGAAGCACAAGGGGCGAAGAACATTTAGGCTAGTCTTAGTTCTACATAGTCAATCGCGCCTTGAGCCAGAGATTTTATGTGTGGCTCAAAGGACACAACTTTTATGGCTTGTAAGGACTTAACTACTTTGCCTAGCACTCCTTGGTCATTGGTATTCCTTCACTTCTCCAATGTCTCGGGCACCGGTAGTGCAATTGTTTTCCTCTTATTTGACATCTCTCTTGGGGTCGCCTTGCTTGTGGAGGGGGCTTCAATGCTCTTGGACATCTTGACAATGTCCTTGAGTATGTTGCCCCTCGTCTTAATGCTCATCTTGTTTAGCATCTCTGGTCCACTACTGTATTGGGCCGATCGCGGAGAGGGATGAAGACAGTCAAGGTTCAACCCTGCTTCCCTCATGGCCTGGGTGATAATCCCTTCATGGACTATCCTCTGTTAACTAATCTGCTCTCGTGAAGAGTGAGCATGATCATCTGAAACTGGCTAGTGCTCCTGATATGTCCTCGACCAGTTGTGGACGTCTTTTTATCCTATATGATCTATTTGATATTTGAGGGGAGTACTTGATAAACTCAAACTGGAAACTCCTTTTCGATTGAGAATTTACACACAGAAATTCACTCAATCTCCCTCCGCTCTACCTACGGACTCCGGGATAGTTTAGGACTTTATCCATAAGTCCTCTACCTTCTCAAGACAGTAGGCCTACGGTTCCCCAACCATTCCCCGACTAATAAGTCTAATAAATACACACAATATTCTTTCACCAACCCAGTCCTACCCAGCTCACCAACTTCCTAGTGCTTACACATACTTAGTCTGACTCACACTTGCTCTAATTATCTCTCTTTTCCATGTGTGACCAAGTTAATTAACTTAGGACATTATATACTTCGTATTTATACAAGTAAGTTAAGATATATAACAGACAGGTGACAACCTCCTAGACTCTAGGAGTCGTTTGCTTTTCCATCCCTAGCAAAATAGTTATGCTCGAATATAAGTTGTTCTTCAACTTGATCTGGAACCGTCAAGACATGTGTCACCTTGCAATTGGACACATTGGAGGCAAGCATTCAGGTGGTCGGTCACCACTTGCACTCTCCACTTGCTTGATCTTGCTTGCTTCATAAATGCTCTCTAAGTCTCAATTATGGCGACGTAATGTGAAATACCCCGGACTTAAATGTGGTGATTAAACTATTATAATATGCTATTTAAAGGCCTAATAATGCCTAAAGAATATTGGTGAAGAAAGTAAAACCAAAAGAAAAGAGAAACCGCATAAATAAAATGTGGAAAAATTCCCGAAAAAACGGATCCATATAGTGGGTTAAAAACGTAAATGAAGTTCTAAAGCACATTTTTTGAGAAAATCCAGAAATGTGACTTTAAGCAGTCTAATGGACTTGCAAAAATTATAGTTGACCATATAACGATAATTAAACATTAATAAAGTTCTAAGAACTATTAAAATTAAATAAACGAGAAAAATCTGGAAAACAAGCCTAGTTGATGAATAGTGCCAAACCGGGAGATTTAGGAGCGTTTCTTGTGAAAAGACGAAAATGCCCTCCCTAAATATGTACATAGGGAGCCGGTTTCTGGAGTGGTTCAGCACTCTCCTTTCTCAAATAATATACTCCTTTATTAGTTAAAAGAAGACAACACTATAAAGAAAAAGGTGAGAGAAAGTACAAAGTTACTTTTCTAGTTTATCTCCTCCCATTCCCACACTCTCTCAGGTTTTTCTCTTCTTCCCCAGGACTCTCTCTTCTTCCTTCCCTATCAATGGCGATTTGGTGAACCCTTTCACAGCTCAAGCTTCTTCTTCATTTTTCAAGGCTTAAACCAAATCAAAGCACCAAAAAATTACATATTCTTACTCCTCTCATCTTGGAGATTCTTTTCTACCTTTCAAAATCTGAAAACTACAAAGTTGGTAGCCATGGCTAGAGCTTCATTTGAATGAATAAGCAGGCCATTGTGAGATAGACTACTCCCTTGTGGGTTTAGGAAAAAGAAAACTCGAAAACACCCTCATTTCCTAGTTTTCTTGGCAACCACAAATTCCAGCTCTTGAACTCCATTGTTGCTCCTTGTTCTAGCTCTGTTTTTGCCTTTAAAAAAATGCTGGAGCATTGCTTGGTTGGTTGCCAAACACTTCATCTATAAGTGGAAAGGTAAACTCTTTTTTAGAGCTTTAAACACCCTCCTTCAGTCTAGGGTTTATTCCTAGAGTTTAAACAATGGCTTAGTGGTTGTGTTTTCTTGGGCAATGGCTGTAGCTTGGCCAATTTTTAGACAAGGAACAAGAGAGGTAAGGAGAAGAGAATGAAGAGAAGTGAAAAGAGAACATCAAAGCTTAAGGTAAGAACTTACCTTAATGATTATCCTAAATGTCTTTAGAATTTTAGGATGAGAATTTAAAATAATGAACCAAAATTGAGTTAACAATGTGTTTGGTAGTTAGAAGAGGAAATTGTGAATTATGTTGATTTAAGGGCCTAAGAGTCATGCATTTAAGATTTATGCATTATATTGTGGTTGATGGAAGTTGGATGAGTTTTGGACGAAATTGTGTGCTGGTAGAATCCACTAAGGATTTGGTTAGCTTGTGTGGAATTATGAATGTCTTGGATTAGGTGATGAAGACAATTGAAAATTTGAGCATTTGGGCATGCTAGAATTGTAACAAAGTTATGGAAAATTTCTATAGAAATTAAGAGGTTTAGGTAATGTTATGAGTATTGGAGAAACAAAGGTTAACTAGGAAGAATAGGGATTATTTGGGTTAGCTAATCACCCTAAGATGTGGGTTGAAGAAGTGTAAGGAATTGTGCAAAAACTGTAGCAAAGATGTTGTAGGAAAGTCTTAGAATTTCTAGAAGAGAACTAGTGTGTATAACCTTGTGAATGGTGAGTGAACTTGGGTATTAGAGATGCAAATGACTAAGAAGAAATTGTTATGGTCAAAATGATTGTTGGTGAAACAATTGAGTTAGAGAAATGGTGGGCAAATGAACAACTTAGAAATCTAGGCACTAGGTTGTAAAGTGCAGAAAAATGAGAATGAAAGTTGTTAATTGATCAAAGATTAAATGATGAGTTGATCAATGGTTTTAGGAAGGTTTAATACATGATTATGGTGTTAGAACATGTTTGGATGCATGTGGGAAGATTGGAAAAGATTTGGGTGAGAATTGAGGTTTGAATAGAAATTGAAAACTATCAAATTTAGCAGTTTGTAGCAGGGTCCGGGACCTAGTCCTTTGATAAGGTCCCGGACCACAGCTAAAAATGTCCCGAGAGTGTAATTCTGTGAATGGTCAGGACTTAGGACCAAGGTAAGGTCCCGGACCACCCCATGAAAACAGTCCAAAGGTTTGCTCTAAGCATGGTTCGGGACTTAGGAGAAGTATAAAGTCCCAGACCAATGTAAAATCTTCCCCGAGAGTAGTCTGCAGCTTTGGTCCGGGACTTAGGACCAGTACAAAGTCCTGGACCATATAGAAAAATGTCCTGTGAGTTCTGCAAAGTGTTGGTCTGGGAGTTAGGGGTCGGACAAGGTCCCGGGACAACACTAGAAATGCAACAGAGGCTTAAAAATGGAATTTTAAGATGGGGATTTGATTGGTGATGGTTTTAGATGATAATAACACTTGTTTGATGACATGTAAAGGCCATTAGGAGTATAAACAAGTGTTAGATTGAATGAGAAAGTGAGAACTTAAGATCACATGAGTAAAGATAAGACAACAGGACAACAAGGTTAATTACGGGCGCAATAGTTGTTTAGATTCCGTATTGCTTTAACGTTAGTAGAAACGTTTGTAATGTAACCAGCTGTTCGAGAGTTACCTGAGGTGTGTGAGATGACACGTTAGAGTAAATCCTGGGTGACAGGTGTGGTTTTCTTGCAACTTATGTCCTGCCGAGTACTCTCGGCTTGTGTGCTACTTGCTTATGTGTGCCGACCTAACAAGATAAAAGCGCGAAAATGTTTACTGTAATTGATATGTATATCTCAATGCATGTTGTGTGTGCTAACCAACTATGTTTGAGTCGTGAACTAACTGAGTGTTGTAGCCAACTCGCAATAGAATAACATTTGGTTGGTGACTCGTAGAATGAGTTGAACCACGAAATAATTTAAACGTGGAAAAACACATAAGACTTCTCAACTAGAGAACAATGATAGTTCAACTCCATGAACACACTTTAAATGTGAAAAGAGATACGAGGCTATTTAACTCCCCCCCTAATGGTTAGTCGACCTCCTATATGAGGATCCGACTCGATATGAGAAAACAACCGAAACTCCTAAGTAATGGAAGTATAGGGGCGACCCATAAATTGGTGAATACAATTGATTAGGAGAACTTCCTAAGATTGTGAGATGGCATCAAGAGAGATGCTTCTAACTAATATGCATGAGTATATATTATTACTAACCCGAGAGTTGGGTTAAGGGGATAGTAAGTCACACGTGCAAGGAAGAGGAAACAACAGAGCGTTTGTTTCTGATTCCGTGGTCGAACTCCCTTGTTACAGGGCCGTGTGCCACATAGTGGTGCCCGTTTGGAGTGAGACTGGCAGAGCTTACCAGTCTAAAGAGGTAAGCTGGGTATTATGGGTTAAGAAAGAGGAAACATGAGATAATGTTTCTAATTCCGTGATGAGGTTATAAAAGCCCGGTGGTGAGATCTATATGTGTCTCTGCCCGGAGGCCTAAAAGGCTTAACTTAAAAATATTCAAGAGTAGAATAATTGAGAAAACTAGATCAAGACCGAGAGTGTTTACCGATATAGGATAACAAATATAAACTATCCGATGAAGATGGATGAGTTAGTAACTAAGTTGAATGAGGCTTACTTGAGATATGAGATTCTCAAGGCCTAAAGAACACAACTAATTAATCTAATGAACTTGAAGTATTATCCTTGTTGTTTTTATTCTATTGTTTGAATACTTGTTGAATGCGAGCATGTTGTGTGTTTACAGCATTTCATGTCATGATTTAAATAAAATCAATCGCATGTTCATATGAGAATTAGTTTGGTGCGACCCAGTAGTAGCGGGTTGCACATCTACCATACCAGCAAAGGTGTTGAGCCCCTTTGGGGTCACCCATTCTTTTTCAGGTACGATGGAGATGATTACTATTCGGGAGTAGGACGGGGATTGTAGTTAAGCACGGGTAGCTGATTTAAATACATTTGTAATTGTATGTATTAGTAGGGTAAGTCCGAATATGTTATCGGCATAGAGAATGTGAGAAACTCGGTATAATTGGATTGTAAGAGTACATGACTCGGTTTAGAAATGGAATGATTGTATTTATTTAAATACCCGGGTATTCTGATCCATCAGACCATTACTGCATTTGAGTTAGGCCTTGTTAGCCACGTGGGTGGCTAACGGCATTGTTTCACCCACCGTTGGGTTTGGATTATCAGCTGGGAATGTGATGATGAATGAGGTGATTAGTTGCTAATGACGAGATTAACGGAAGGGTGTTACATAATGAATGCTTCTTAATAGCCCTGACTTATCTTGTTATCTTGCACATTACTGAGCTATGCTTTTTTGTGAGCTAGTTGCATGTGTGGATGTATAAGTCTGCATGAGTGTGTCGAACCACTTGATGTATTTTGTCCTTTTATCCCGTCTGATGCATGAGAGATATGGTTGTGCGATGTTTGACCTCTTGTGTGTACTAGAAGTTCTATCGGAGCTTTTCAGGCAGGTGCCTGACTGGTTGGGCCATGTTATAAACAGAGTGAGCTTGCAACCTTGCGTGCTAAGCCACTTCTCTATCTATTTATCTGAATTAAAAGCTCAACACATATATTAGATAAACAACACAAGTTTGCTATCATCAAAACTAAAGGATCTTCACTTAACAATTTTCCCCTAAGAGGGATTCCCCCTGAGTTCGTTAAGAGTTAAAAAATAATCAAATGATAAATGACGAATGATAACATGATAACAACACAACAGCCTTATACTGGGCCATAGTAGAGAGTATTTCATTAAGATTCAATTACATAACACAAGGATGATAGACATAAGTTCAAAAGTACATATCTTTCTTTTCCCCCTTTGCCATACATCAAAAATAGGGAGCAACTACATGACTCACGTTATTGAAAAGGCTATAACTTTCCATAGATTATAGGGTACAATTGAAGGAAACAACTTTAAGAAGTGTGACGCTTGAATGTGGCTGAGTTGGAAGAGTCTAGGCCACGAGGGTCAATAGCAAAATAACTTTGATATTTGGAATCGATTGTGGAGTAATAAGTTTCTGACTGGGCTTGGCTGGCATTTACATTTGTGGACCATGTAGACAACACTTCGGGTTATGGATGAAGATTAGATGGAGGGAGACCTTTCTTTTGTG
This sequence comes from Limonium bicolor, assembly GCA_023374045.1. Taxonomy (NCBI): domain Eukaryota; kingdom Viridiplantae; phylum Streptophyta; class Magnoliopsida; order Caryophyllales; family Plumbaginaceae; genus Limonium; species Limonium bicolor. The sequence goes on from CM041777.1 coordinate 344,064,114, forward strand.
TTATGAATTTTTTTAATGGTGGAGAAAATGGTTTCTCATTCGAGCTAGAAGAACTATAGTTTTCACGACTCATGATTGTTGTGAAAGAGAGTGTTGAAGGATGGTGAAATTTGATTGTGAGAGTGACTTGGAGTGATGGTTGAACAATGGATATAAAGTGTGAAACCCCAACTAATAAATCCATTCTCAACTCATAAACCTCCAACCAATTATATTAACAACACAGTGGAATTCTCACAACAATTGGTGTTACCGCCGTCAGTCACCCACGTGACTAACTAGGCATACTAAATACCCCATGATCTAGCTACGGTTTGAAGGCCCTGAATATACCGAACATTGGTGTCCTAAAGTCTTAACCAATTACATATTCTTTATACAAGTATCTCACATCCTAATACATCATACTACATCTCACACCATTTGCTAAATGAGTGTACATGCACAACTCGTGTAACAAAAGGGAAAGCAACCCGAAGTACTCTACCCGAACCTACTCTCAGGATGGTCGTCTTCTGCTATTCACCTGCAAAATAAACAGTTGCCCCCAAGGGGGTCAGTACCTTTGCTGGTACGATTCTCTTATATCCCTCAAGCTAACGGGACTACGACGACTAATTGTCGATAGCGTGAAGTTAATTTGATACACGACATAAGTAAGAAGTGCAATAAACAACAAGCCACATATGAACAAACATAAATCACACATAATGAACGACTTTAAAACGTTCCCTTAATAAGTGAGTTAATCATCTAACTCCTTAATTTATGATTCCTCCTAATCTCAGTCCACTCTTAACTTACCTCAATCTTAATCCTTATCTTAGTTTCAATATACCAACCGTTATTTATTTAGAATTGGTTGTATCTTATCTCAATGTTTATTTTTGTCAGGTCAAAAGTAACCCTACCCAATAAGCTATTAACTCCATTGATTGAATAAACAACTTATCTTAACATTTGGGATTTAAGTGATCCCACCGCACCATCTTAATCTGCCTCCCACCTTGAATTGAAATTCAAGACGGCTGAGTCGACATTCGACTCTAGGCAACAAGTTCGAAGACAAGTCCTCAAGTGGAAGTCGGATCTGATTCAGATACTGACCCCCTTTCCTTAACATGCATGACCGGAGTCAGTCCCGGATTCCTCACTCCCCCCAAGTTCCAGTTAGTAGAAAGTCTTTAAGACGGTGTTAGTTAACCTTTCTCGGGTATTAACCAACTAACAAATATGAGTGATTTTTTATCTCATTCAATGTTCTAAGTAGTGTTAGTAACTATCTCAAGGTGAAGTGTGTTAGTACAATGCAACACACAAGAAGATAAGTCCGGTGCATGCTTTATCTTGTTTTAGTCGAAGCAAACAAACAGATAGCACACAAGCCGAGGGACACCTCGTTAGCAAGCAGGCTACAAGAAAACCATACCATACACCGTCGGTCGTTCGGTTGCTTATTCTCCTTCCGAGTCCCAATTCTCAAGTCCTAAAACATCCATCCAATTTGAATTGTTAATTACTCCCATGTTACTTAACTTACTTAGCCATTAATGTTCCCCATCTAATACCACTTAAGTTCTTATAAACTTAACCTTAAACACTTGAATCCTTGACTTAATTTAATCCCTTAAGTCCTTATATTCTTGTCTTTCTAATCATCATTACCCTCTTAATGGCATACCACTAATACCACTTAACATCCCTAAAATTTAATTTTAATTTTTTTTATAAGGGCCGACCGACCTTGCAAGGTAGGTCCCAAGGTTGGTCAGAACCATAACACTTTCCCGTCTGAAAATTTTATCCCGACCGACCTTGCCAAGGTCGGTCCTAAGGTCTGTCCATTCCAGAAACAACCCCCTGGATGGGTATTTTAGGCCCGACCGACCTTGCTAAGGTTGGTCCTAAGGTAGGTTGACTCAGAAACTTGTTTCGTAATGTTTGATTCACTCCAAACCTTACCACACTGTGCTAATGTGTTTAACAGCATTTTAATGTCACCACCACTCTTAAACATCCACCAAACCGCTTAATCCACTCACATCAAACTCCTCAACCATTTATTCCAAAAATCCCTCACGAAATCCTTAACACTTAGCACTTAATTCCTTACACTCCAACATGTAATTTGCCCAAGACTCCCTAACCAAAATGTTTCTTCACAACCATCTTAACTACTCCTTAAGCACCATTATGCATACCCCTTTCCTTTCCAAACTTCTCAAGTTCCTGAACTATATGCATCTCTCCATGCATAGTTTCCTCTCCTTACACTTACGACTCATCATTCCTAAACTTGTATCTACCTATACATTTCTTGCCATCCTTTTAACACCTTACATTGTTCTTCATTTACCTGCCCATGCTATACCTTCTTTGACAACTTTCATCCCATCACTCAATACCATGAAGGTTACACAAACTAGATCATACCTAAATCATCACAAGGTATATACATCATTTCCTACAGATTTTGCACAAGTCTCAACATTCCCCGTGCCATGATTTTGGTGTGTTCAATACACCACCTAACCTCTAATTCCTCCTAGATAACTCTAGGTCATTCTAATCCTCAAGAACACCTTTGTTAACTCATTTCTACTCCAATTTCCTTTAATGACTCCTAGTAATCCTAGGTCATATTAATTCACAACAACCACTAAAACACTTTATTTTCTACTCAAATTTCTCTATAGCCTCTCTAGTATATTATCATGCCTATATGCATAGTTTTTCTCCTCTAATCAACACGCACACACACTAAATCCACTTCTCATGATATTTCTCCACCCAATTCAAACCATTCATAACAAACTCAATATAGTGCAATAATCTTAAATTGCATAGCACTAAGGCCCTTAAATGACATGGCTCTTAGGCCCTTAAATGACATTGCTCTTAGGCCCTTAAATGACATAACTAAACACTGAATTTCCCACAATAATAGTGTTGGGACATCGGAGTGTTGCAGAGATAGCCTATCACCTCGACAGAGTCAATCATCCCTAGACAGACACAAAGAGTGAGCCGCTTCAATAGAGTCCACACAACTAAGAAGACTTCACAGACTCTCCCGTGTTGTTGCGAATAATAAGGAGTCAACTCGGGAATGCCTTAAACGCCACAACGGTCATGAAGTCTTCCCTCAACACCTGAAGATCGCGGCTCAAGTAAGAAGACTACTCAAAGCCGTTGGAAGTTGCCCACTAAGTTAGTTTCAGTATTTTCAGAACTAACTCCTTCGACCTACCGGCTGTATTGATAGTATAAATAAGCTGTGTAATAGTCAGTTCAAGTGTGCTTTCATTGAGGATTGTTTCAGAGCTTAAAGAGAGAAAGATAATCGTTTTGTAAGCCAGAAAGAGAGAGAGAATACGTACCAAGTTAGTTAGCGCATTTAGATAGACTCTTCCTAGGAAGATCTTAGTTTCGCTACGCTTACCATTGATCTGATTAGAAACTGTGTTGGGTGAGTGAGTGAAAAACCGCTAAGTAGATCCTTTCTACTTAGTGGACATTTGTAAGTTGTTTTATTTGACCAGGAAATGAAATAGCTTATTTGTGTATCTTGCTGAGTTTAACAGAGTCCTTCTCTCTTTACATCGATTCATTTCAGTTTCTTCAAGTCTTCCGCACACTTAGTTTAACAAGTTCGATTGAGTGCCTCTACATCCCAGAGTGTTAGCCACCCGATCATACATGTGGTATCAGAGCCTTGCTTAGGCTGACAGTCAATCAACGAGCAATGGCAGCTATCGGTTGGGGTGATTCAGACTTCAACGATCCAGACACAGAGTCCAGCGGCTCGGTATGTCTCATGGCACATGATACGACGGAGTCCATGATCCCCGACAATGAGGTAACTCGTTCCCATCTTGAAACAGACCTTTATCGTATAACTCCTATGGGTTTCATGGCCTTAATTGCTAAAATTGTCTCTGAGACTAACTCCCTCAAAGCTAGTCTCACCAGCAAAATTTCTGAGTTAACTAAGGAACTCGAAATCTCAAAGGGTCTCATGTATGCTTTAAGAGACGAAGCTGAGGAACACAAGACTATCTCTTGCTCTCTTAGATTAGACTTACGAGACTCTTGGCATCGTGTTGACTCCCTTAAAAGGAGCTCAACAAAACCAAGAGTCTTACTGAATCCAACCAAAGGGAACAGGAAGAGTCACTCACTCATATTGACTCTCTCAAACATGACCTCACTATTTGCGCTGACAAGTGTTGTTCTTTGCAGAATGAGTTATATAGTTCAGAATCTCAAGTTATCTCGCTAACCTCTTCTGTTGAGCAACTCTCTCAAAATTGAAAGAAAAGGAACATGCACTCTCTCTCAAACCAGTCAATTTCATCAAACAGGTCACTCCATCAGAATTGCCCGAGTGGGCCAACTCCAAGATCATGGAATTTAGTCAAGATCGTGATAATCTTCGAAAGGAAGTTGAAAAACTCTCCCAAGAGATAGTCAATATACGATCTGGAGTTGGATCCACTCAATCGAAGCCCAAGTGGCATAAAGGTAAATTCGATATCCCTAAAAATATGTCCAAATCCAACAACAAACCCAAGCGCCAACAACAAAAAGAAAATTTTGATTCTTGGTGGAAAGGACAGCAAAAATACGTCAATCTTCTCCCACTAAGATTTGTGGTTATTACGGGAGTCTTGGACATCGAGATAGTGCCTGTGAAAAGCTTCACAAGGATGTGTCATTTAATATCAAGCGACTCAATCTTATCCTTGAGGCACGAGAAAAGATGAAAAAATCTGGTTCAAAAAGGGGACCCAAGTATATTGGGTTCCCAAAACTACCAAGTGATTTTTTGCAGGTGGAAGCGAGCGTGGAGATGGACTACGTGTACTTGGACAGAGGGTGCTCCAGAACTGGAAATCTCGACAAATTCAACTCGCTTTCATCCTACAAAGGAGGTAAGGTCACCTTTGGAAACAACAACCAAGGTGAAATCGTGGGAGTTGGCACCATAGGTAACGCCTCCAAGTTTAAGGTAGATGGAGTTCATCTGGTCACTGGACTTCAACATAGTATATTAAGCATTTTTCTAATTTATGAAAAAATCATTTAGTACTTTTCTCATCTGTCAATTGCAAAGTTTTGATGAACGTACAAGATCTCTAGAAGCCACATGACGTAAAGAAGGAAATATGTACAAGAGGTGTCTAAATGCCATCAATTCTGATGACCAAGTCTGTCTATGTGCTCGCTTTCAAGCAGCACCCAAATAGTCCCATCTCAAGGAGGTCAAGCGAATCTTTTGATACTTAAAAGGAAACAGTCAACTTCATCTATGTTAAAGTCTATGGAAACACATTGAAGAACCAAACACATTGAAATACATTTCCATTTCTTGAAGGACTGTGTTGAGAAAAAGGTAATTCAACTTGACTTTGTTCCAATAGAGGATCAGCTAGCAGATATCTTTTCCAAGCCTCTTCCTACCACCAGATTCGAGGCACTCCGTTCAGCAATCAGAATGACTCAATCAACGTAAGACGGTAGTCTCTCTCCTTCTTTGGCTGTATAATTAGTAGGTGTTGTTTGCATACTGTTTGAGTCAATCCGTGTTCTCATATTGATAGACTGTGTCTGTTCTTTGTGTCCCTTTTCGATTTTCTCCAAAAAAAAGGAGAGAGGACAAAGGTAAGGTACTCCGCTAACTTGTTTCTCCTTGACCAAAACGGACCTCGTCCACTCGGTATTAAGCCTTTAAGGGTGCTTCATCACCTAACTTCCTAAGGGTGCGAAACCTGGGAAGTTGGCCCAAAGCTGTTACATGGGTGGAGAGAAAAGTCTGGGGGATGGAGACAGTCCCTGTGTGTTTAACTTGTTAAATATTGCAGACTGATTATTGTGAGTGATTAGAACTGGTGTATTTAATAAAAGAAAGAAATTAATACTCAAAATATCCGTCGGGCTGCAAATAAAACCCGGTCACAGTAGTATAGTAAGACAGAAGCGGCCGGGGTCAAACCGTGGGACTTATAGCGAGAAAATAGTACCTAAGCTTGTCACAAGAGGGGGGATAAATTGACTTGTTTTTGTGAAGTAAAACCACAGATAGAATAAACTGAGTTGAAGATAAATTAAACGGAACTCCGGGTTCAGGTTGTATAATCTGATTAATTATGCTATCTCTACCGGTTTATTTTAATAGTTTGCAAAATTCCTGTTATTATCTTAAGGACTAAGTCATAGACTCATAAGAACTCGTTTACCAGAAAATGCTCGATCTAATCCAGGTACTAGCAAAACTTATGTAAACGGACATTAAATTCGAGGAATTATAATTGCATCTGAAAATACTAACTTATTAAATCATAATAAGCTTTCTCCAGATTTACGGCTTAATTAACCTGTCTATTTATCACCGGTCTGATCAAAATAGACTTTGTAAAGCATTTTAATAAATTCATGTAATTTATTAAAATGGCGAGAGATAAACTTTAAACGTAACAAACTGTATTTATTTTAACCGGTAGAAATATTGATTACATAATTAACAGACTACAGCTAAACCTTCGCCCGGAGCAAATCCTCCTTAGCCTAACATATTAACTGGTAATAAGTCAGACAGAGGTTGGATGTAATAAAAATACGGAGTAATGGAGGTGAGGATGGTGAATGGAGAAATGAAGAGAACGAAGAATGAAGCGTGTGTACGTAGGATATTGTGCGTGGAATGAGTGATTTGGAGTGTTTGAGTTCTGGGGACTGAATGATGTGTTGTGGTGTACGGGAGAGAATGAATGGAAGAGAATGGAATGTGGTGAGCGATGGTCTGATTTTCTGGTTTTCTCCGTACATCTATTTAAGGTTGCAGGAGCTGGGTTATATATAGGAAGGGAAGAGGCAGATCCGGAAGAATTGATTGCAGATTGATTGCTCATTGATTGCTCATTAATTGCAGGGGACAGAGCTGGAGACGACGCGTGAGGGAAATAAGGTAGGCGCCGCTCGGAGTAGATGGATATGGCAGAATCAAGTTGCAGACAGTCGCGCGAAGAAGAAAACTGTCGCGTTGATTTTTAGTCACGTCCGCTTGTTGTCCGCGTCTGGTCATGCGGACACTGTCCTGTCCGCTTTGCCGTCCGCGTCGTCATGCGGACACGAGTGTGTTGTCCGCCTAAGTAACTCACTCACGTCCGCCCAAGTCCATGCGGTCGCATGAGTCTTGTCCACCTATCCCCATGCGAACACAGGGGAGGTCAGGCGTGTGGTGTCCGCCTAGCTGTCCGCCTATCCCCATGCGGACACAAGGGTGGTCTTGACTTATTTTCTTCTACGAACTTTGACCAGCTCTAGATTCTTCGTTTGGACTCCGTTTTCTATGCGTTCGTCTCTTCGTCTACTTTGCTCCCAGCTTTGTTTTCCTCATGTTTAACAATAAATTTGTGAGATAACAATTAAACATAAACTAGAGGAAAACTAACCGAAGTGGAGAAATGAGCAAGAAAAGTGCTAATATTATATATGAAATACACCTATAAAACATGCTCATTTGGACACTTATCACACCCCCACACTTATCTTTTTGCTTGTCCTCAAGCAAAACCACGTACCCAAGTAAGTAGGGAATGCTCAATACTAACAAATATTATGAAGGGTAGGATAAAGAGGTGAACAGTTCATGATCTTTTAACTTATTGAGGAGTGTGATCCACAACTGCTGGTGGCATAGGTGTGCTCAGGGTAAAAATAAAATAAGAGTTTCGGGGTATGATCCAAGGTACTTCAATGCTCCTTTGTTTAGGTGACTCTGAGAACTTTTACCATGGCCAACTTCTCTCAAGAATGGGCATTGAGGAGAAAACAAAAGGAAAAATAGATTATGCATTTGTTTCACTTTTGCATAAGGATGAGAAGATAAAATGTAGGCATCATGCCTTTGTATTTAAGAACACTCAACTCTCTTTTGTTGGTTACCAATGGTGTCTCGCAAGTCCCTTATTATTTTTGTATTTTCTTTCTTTTTTTTTTACAGTGAAGCACCCCTTAGCAATCCCTAAGAGAGAAGACAGAGAAAGAAACCCTGAGCAATAAAATCCAACCATTTGCAGATATTTGGTCACACCGCATATAAAAATGCTCCTCAAAAGTAATTAAAATTTTAAAATTTGTACCATTTATCCCACAATTCATAATAGTATTTGTTTTATAGAGAACAAACCTACATTAGCAGGGTACATAATTTAATTTTTGAACAAATGCAAGATAAGCAGAGAGATTTAAACATTTTTAGCACAAAATGCCCTGAAAAGGCTCTTCCCCCACACTTAAGCTCAAGCAATGCCCTCATTGCGTAGATGGTATTAAATTCACAAGGCATGCAATAAATAAAGGAAAGAGTGTACTCCCCAGATTTCGTAGAGTGTGTAGAGCTCCCCCACACTTGAGTGCAGCTGTGGAATGTCATGAAATGAACCTGTAAAGAATATTCTACACAGCCAGAAGAACTCAAGTAAAACCTGCATTTATTATAACATATAAAAGGGAAATATAGTACAAAAGGAAAATAACATTAAATTAAAGGAAAGACAAAAGATAGATAGTGGGTTGCCTCCCACCAAGCTGCCCGGGTTTAACGTCTCTAGCTAGACGTATTTGACCAAGCTTTAGGTTGGAGAAGAGTTTGAGGGCGAGTTGTCCTGCTGTTCTTGGACAAGATAAATTCTAAATAAGTCAGTTGAAATATCAGAATGAGAATTATACCTTTTAAGACGTGCCCCATTGACCTTGAAAGTTTCGCCCTGTTTGTTTTGGAGTTCAAAGGCACCGTATGGGGTCACACTAACAATCTGGAAAGGACCAGCCCAATGAGATTTGAGTTTCCCAGGGAAGATCTTTAACCTTGAGTTATATAGGAGAACCCAATCACCAATTTGAAGTCTCTCTTGAGGATCATCCTGTCATGGAACTTCTTGGTGCGCTCCTTATAAATCTTAGCATTTTGGTAAGCCTGATCTCTCACTCTTCTAACTCAGAAAGTTGGAATTTCCTTTCTCTCCCGCAGTAGTCATGTCAAAGTTTAAGGCCTTTACGCCCAATATGCCTTATGTTCCAGCTCTACAGGCAGATGGCATGATTTCCCATAAACAAGCTTAAAAGGAGACATCCCGATAGGAGTTTGAATGCAGTGCGGTAAGCCCAAAGCGCATCATCCAACTTAAGTGCCCAATCCTTTCGTGATGAGTTAACCGTTTTCTGGAGAATCCATTTTAACTCACGGTTCGAAACTTCTGCTTGGCGGTTTGTCTGGGGGTGATAAGGTAAAGCTACCTTGTGACGTACCCCGTACTTACCCATAAGCGCTTCAAATGAACGGTTGCAGAAGTGAGATCCTCCGTCACTGATAATAATTCTAGGCACGCCAAAACGGGTAAAGATGTGCTTTTTAAGGAATCTGGTTACGGTCTTTGCATCAGCATGATGACAGGGTATGGCTTCTACCCATTTCGACACGTAATCCACTGCCACTAAAACATATGGTGGCCCTGTGAGGAAGGGAACGGTCCCATAAAATCAATGCCCCAACAATCAAAGAGTTCCACTTCTAGTATTCCCTGTTGTGGCATTTCATGTCTCCTAGATGTGTTACCCATTCTCTGACAATTATCACATTGTTTGCAGAATTGGTAAACATCTTTGTGAAGAGTCGGCCAATAAAATCCTGAGGCCAGGATCTTAGCAGCGGTCCTTGTGGGTCCATGGTGACCTCCGGCTTCCCGTGAGTGACAAAAATGTATGACGCTGTAAACCTCATCTTCAGGGAGACACCGGCGAATCAACCCATCAGCACAGACTCGGAACAAATACGGATCTTCCCAGAAATAATTTTCGAATCAGAAAGGAATTTCTTCTTCTGGGAGTAAGATAGATCATAGGGTATGTTCCAGAGACTAGATAATTGGCCAGGTCCGCATACCATGGCTCTTGTACTTTGTGATAGAAAAGCAGTTTCATCGGGGAAGAATTCGTTGATAGGCACACTATCCGTAGGAGTTACCAATCTGGAGAGATGGTCAGCGACAACATTTAATTTTCCGCTCTTGTCTTTGACTTCGATGTCAAACTCTTGCAGTAGTAGTAGAATCCAGCGCAACAAGCGAGGCTTGGCTTCTTGTTTTGCAAATAGGTATTTGAGAGTGGAGTGGTCTGTGTGCACTATGACTTTGCTTCCCCATAAGTACGACCTGAACTTATCAAGGGAGAATACTATAGCCAGAAGCTCTTTTCAGTGGTCGTATAGTTCTTCTGGGCGTCATTTAGTGTCCTGCTGGCATAAGCAATCACTCTCAAAATTTTCTCTTTTTTCTGGCATAGAGCTGCCCCCACGGCGTAGTCACTTGCATCACACATGATCTCAAACGGAAGAGACCAGTCGGGTGTATGACAACAGGTGCTGATACCAATTTTTGTGTTATAGTTTTGAAAGCAGCTGAACACCTTTCATCAAAATGAAACGGGGCATCTTTCTGTAGCAGGTCGGTCAATGGTTTGCTGATTTTTGAGAAGTCTTGTATAAACCGCCAATAGAATCTGCATGCCCGAGAAATGCTCGAATGTCTTTAACAGTAGTTGGTGCCGGTAATTTCTCGATAACCTCTACCTTGGCCTTATCCACCTCTATTCCTTCTGCCGATATTTTATGTCCAAGGACAATCCCGTCCTTGACCATAAAATGACATTTTTCCCAGTTCAAAACGAGATTTGTATCCTCACACCGTCCTAGGATCAAATCAAGTTGTGCTAAGCATTTATCGAAACTAGAGCCATAGACAGAGAAGTCATCCATAAAGACCTCTATGCTCTGTTCGATGAAATCAGCGAATATTGCTTGCATGCATCTTTGGAAGGTAGCAGGAGCATTACATAGACCGAAGGGCATTCGTCTGTAAGCAAAGGTACCGTATGGACAAGTGAAGGTGGTCTTGTCCTGGTCCTCTGGTGCGATTGGTATTTGGAAATACCCTGAGAACCCATCTAAAAAGCAGTAGTACTCTTGCCCTGCTAGTCGCTCCAACATCTGATCGATAAAGGGAGAGGGAAATGATCCTTCCTGGTTGCCAAGTTTAAGCGCCGATAGTCGATACACATGCGCCAACCTGTGATTTTCTTTGAGGGATAGCCTCCCCTTTTCATTCAAAACAGCTTCGATGCCCCCCTTCTTCGGGACAACTTGTACAGGGCTTACCCATGGACTGTCAGAGATAGGATAAATGATGTTCGCATCTAGGAGTTTCAGAACCTCCTTTTAACCACCTCCTTAGGTTAGGGTTTAGCCGACGTTGGGGTTGCCTGATAAGCTTGTAGTTTCCTCCATATAGATGTGGTGCGTGCAATAGGAGGGATCAATTCCTTTGATATCAGCAATAGTCCACCCGATCGCTGTCTTGTGCTTCTTTAATACCTCGAGTAGCCTCGTTTCCTCCCCGGAATTCAGAGAAGAGGAAATAATGACAGGCAAATGGTCATTTTCAGCTAAGGAAGGCATACTTGAGTTTAGAGGGTATTTCTTTAAGCTCGAGTTTGGTGGCTGCTCCACTGATGGAATGGATTTTTGAGGTATTCTGTCGAGTTTTTCGATTGGTGGCCGGTAGGCTTGATAACCAGCCCTCCCTTTCCACATACGCCAGCATGGCGTTAACTTCCGGATCCTCCACCTTTTCTTCTAGAGAAGTAAATAATACTCGCTCTAGCGGTTCAGTTTCAGCTTTCGGGATGGAAGATAGAGAATACATGTCCTCATCTGTAGCAAAAATCGCTTTCCTCCTCCTCATCATCTGTTAATCCCACTGTCTTAGCATGAGGAGAAAAGTTAGAGCTTTTCTTCATCATTTTCTGCATGTCGAATTCGATCGTTTCGTCCTCGTACCGCAGAGTGATTTTCCCATCGTGGACGTCAATGATGGCCTTGGCAGTACTTAGAAACGGTCGACCCAGAATCAGGGGAACCTCAACATCGTCATCCATTTCTAGAATGACGAAGTCAGCTGGAAAGATAAAGCGAGACACTCCAACTACCAGATCTCGGATTATGCCCATGGGCTTGATCTCTGATCTGTCTGCTAGTTGGAGTTTGAAAGGAACCGGTTGCATTTCTCCTCCTTTTACTTTCAAGAAGGTGGCGTAGGGCATGATATTAATACTGGCTCCAGGTCGCATAAATCACTTCCACAGTCCACTCCACCTATAAAACACGGGATTACGGGATTTCCCGGATCTGTTTGTTTGGGGGGGAGTGCTCGAAGAAGGGCAGCAGAGCATTCCTCTGTGAGGTGCACTGTTTCTTTTCCAGGTTTCTTCTTCTTCTTTGTTAAGAGATCCTTTAGAAATTTGGCGTAGTTAGGCATCTCTTGCAAAGCATCAATTAGCGGTATGTCGAGGGTCAGTTTCTTGAAAATGCTCAAGAATTTGGAGAACTGCTCATCTAGGTGTTTCTTTTTCATTCTGTTGGGAAACGGGAGTTCACTGTTTTTAGGAGATGAGGATGGAATGTCGATGGTAACTCGAGATGGAGGTGGAGTTTCAGGAGTAGGAACTTGGATTTCTGAGGGAGGTGAGGCTGGATTGGTTGTGTCTTCATCATTGATGTAGGCCTCTTCATGATTTTCTTTTTCTTTTCCTTTTCTGTGGCAAGTTCCCTTCCACTCCTTAAGGAGACTGCACACAAGTTTGTTGATTGGAATGTGCCATCGTCTATAAGGATTGAATTTGCTTGTTCTCTTGGATTAGGGTTTGTCTGTGAAGGGAATTACCAGGTGGTCTTTGTTGGGTGAGTAACTGTTGAATCTGAGATTGCAAGGCTTTTTGGTCTTTGCGCAGAGCTGCGACCTCTTCTTGCGTATCTCGGGACTTACCCATCATAGCTTTAAACATCTCTTGCATTTGAGACATTTCAGACTCAGGATTCGAAGGAGGTTGAGTTGGTCGACTGAAGAAGCTTCATTGCCATAAGGCTGTTGTTGATATTGCCTTTGGCCTCCTTGGAAATTAGACTGAGGTCTGTAATTTTGAGATGGTTGAAGTGTATGTGGGTTTTGGATATTGTCGGTGTTGAGTAGCGAAGGTTGGATTGCATGTTACGTTGCCAAGGTTGTCTGTATCCTGAATGTGTTGGTGAGATAGTTTGCCTCCTCTGTTGCTTTTAATTCTTGTAGCTGGGGGCATTGTTCGTAGTCATGAGGCCCGCCACATTGCGTACAAGAAATAACAGGAGATGATTGGGACAGAGGTGCATAGCCTGGAGGGATTGTAGATGATCGGGAAATCATCGACTTAGCTTGCTGGGGGTAGGAGTTCATAGCCATCTGCTCAACCACTTTCTGCAGAGTACTTACTTTTGTTGCCTCCTGAGCATTGCTTTCCATGAGTTGCTCATGGCTTTTCATCAGCTGGTCAAACTTGTTATCACTTTCCCCAACATGATATAAACCTGGAGTACCGCTCCTTGATCCACCGGAGGCCCAGTCTCTGATTTCTTCACAGAGAGACTCCATGCTGTTCAGAAATTGTGCTCCTGGCTTTTTCAGAATGTCAGCCCCTAACGAGGACAGTACCATTGTTCTGCACGGACCGATCAAGCCTTTGTAGAACAATTGTGATACTTGTTCTTTCGTCAGACCATGGTGAGGACAAGTAAGTAGTAGTCCTTTGAAACGGTCCCAAGTTTCACAAATATTCTCCGACCCAGGTTGCTTGAAATTATAGATTTCAGCAATCATCTCCAACGTTCGGCTCGGGGGTAGGAATTTGTCGTAGAACTTGGTGGCCATGTCATCCCAAGTACCGATGGTACTTGGTGTCAGGGCTATGATACCACTTGCTCGCACTTCCGTCAGGCTGTGAGGGAATAATGACAATCTTGCGTACTGGAGTACTGCGTCGGTGCGAGTAAGACTGTTGGCATGTTGCAAGAATTTTGTAACATGTAACAGGGCTTCGTCTGGACTGGAACCATCAAACATGCCCAGCTCCTTTACACATCTGATTTGATGATATGGCTTCAGCTTCTGCCACTCATCGTATTCGGATGGGCTAAGGTGAGGAAGGATGAGCAGGCTGTTGTCCTTGGTTAGACGGCCTGTTGATATTTCGAACTGTCGCTGGTGTAGATGCCATGTCAGCTTCCGGGTCAGATTCTATCACTGTGGTGGTAATGTTTGTTGAGTTCGTCTTTGCCTTAGGGTGCGCAGAGAAGGTTCTCTCGATCTCTGGAATGTAACCAACCGTGTGATTATTAATATTTTCTGGGAGGCTGTTTGACCTGGTAAAAGGCATTCACCACTCAAAACAGAGAAAAGAAACTGTTATGTGTTAGAATAATAAAAATGTTAGGAATTAGTTGACAGAAATTTAAGTTAGTAGTTAGAGACAATGGAAGAAATGACAGAAAATGAAATGAAATGACAATGAAGAAAGAAATGACAGAAAATTAAAGTTAGTAGTTAGTATACTGGAAATTTAAAGTTAGTAGTTAGTATACTGGGAAATTAAGGACAATGGAAATTAAATGACAGAAATAAATGACAATAATATTAAGATGTTAGAAGTTAGATGTCCAAAGTCAGAAGTCCGAAGTCCAAAGTCAAATGTCCGAGGTCAGATGTCCGAAATTGGATTAACAATTTAATAATATTAACAGATTATTATATATAACAGGTGAATTATCCGGGGCTTAGGGACTAGATTAAATCAAGTCCCCGGCAACGGCGCCATTTTGCAGACTGATTATTGTGAGTGATTAGAACTGGTGTATTAATAAAAGAAAGAAATTAATACTCAAAATATCCGTCGGGCTGCAAATAAAACCCGGTCGCAGTAGTATAGTAAGACAGAAGCGGCCGGGGTCAAACCGTGGGACTTATAGCGAGATAAAATAGTACCTAAGCTTGTCACAAGAGGGGGATTAATTGACTTGTTTTGTGAAGTAAAAACCACAGATAGAATAAACTGAGTTGAAGATAAATTAACGGAACTCCGGGTTCAGGTTGTATAATCTGATTAATTATGCTATCTCTACCGGTTTATTTTAATAGTTTGGAAAATTCCTGTTATTATCTTAAGGACTAAGTCATAGACTCATAAGAACTCGTTTACCAGAAAATGCTCGATCTAATCCAGGTACGAGCAAAACTTATGTAAACGGACATTAAATTCGAGGAATTATAATTGCATCTGAAAATACTAACTTATTAAATCATAATAAGCTTTCTCCAGATTTACGGCTTAATTAACTTGTCTATTTATCACCGGTCTGATCAAAATAGACTTTGTAAAGCATTTTAATAAATTCATGTAATTTATTAAAATGGCGAGAGATAAACTTTAAACGTAACAAACTGTATTTATTTTAACCGGGTAGTAGAAATATTGATTACATAATTAAAAGACTACAGCTAAACCTTCGCCCGGAGCAAATCCTCCTTAGCCTGACATATTAACTGGTAATAAGTCAGACAGAGGTTGGACGTAATAAAAATACGGAGTAATGGAGGTGAGGATGGTGAATGGAGAAATGAAGAGAACGAAGAATGAAGCGTGTACGTAGGATATTGTGTGTGGAATGAGTGATTGGAGTGTTTGAGTTCTGGGGACTGAATGATGTGTTGTGGTGTACGGGAGAGAATGAATGGAAGAGAATGGAATGTGGTGAACGAGGTCTGATTTTCTGGTTTTCTCCGTACGTCTGTTTAAGGTTGCAGGAGCTGGGTTTATATAGAGGAAGGGAAGAGGCAGATCCGGAAGAATTGATTGCAGATTGATTGCTCATTGATTGCTCATTAATTGCAGGGGACAGAGCTGGAGACGCGTGAGGGAAATAAGGTAGGCGCCGCTCGGAGTAGATGGATATGGCAGAATCAAGTTGCAGACAGTCGGCGAAGAAGAAAACTGTCGCGTTGATTTTAGTCACGTCTGCTTGTTGTCCGCGTATGGTCATGCGGACACTTGTCATGTCAGCTTTGCCGTCCGCGTCTGGTCATGCGGACACGAGTGTGTTGTCCGCCTAAGTAACTCACTCACGTCCGCCCAAGTCCATGCGGTTGCAGAGTCTTGTCCGCCTATCCCCTGCGGACACAGGGGAGGTCAGGCGTGTGGTGTCCGCCTAGCTGTCCGCCTATCCCCTGCGGACACAAGGGTGGTCTTGACTTATTTTCTTCTACGAACTTTGACCAGCTCTAGATTCTTCGTCTGGACTCCGTTTTCTGAGCCGTTTGCGCCTATGCGTTCGTCTCTTCGTCTACTTTGCTCCCAGCTTGGTTTTCCTCATGTTTAAACAATAAATTTGTGAGATACCAATTAAAACATAAACTAGAGGAAAACTAACCGAAGTGGAGAAATGAGCAAGAAAAGTGCTAATATTATATATGAAATACACCTATAAAACATGCTCATTTGGACACTTATCAAATTCTATGAATTGCAAATATTAGAGCTATAAAAGTCTTCAAAAATACAAAGCAATGCAACAGGGATCATTACAGTTATGAGTAGTGGCAATGAAAGGTATTGTGGAATATGACAATACTTCTTGCCCCTTGTCGTACATGAGTATATTTGCGTTATGGATAAGTCTATTTATTATTTATGTACGGATTGACTTAGACTCTGTCGCAAACTTTCTAGTGATGACAGCAAAAGGGGGAGGAAGTAGTGAATCCCGTCTCTCTCTACGAACGGGTCACTCTTTATGTTCTGGATTGACTTGTCTCTTGTGCGACTAGGTCTTAGGTGAATTGTGTTTGATATTCTGTTTCGTCTTACTCTGTTGGTACTAGATCATGTTGGTTGCAGTTTTCTTAACTAGTCATATATTCCCTTTTCCAAATCTCTCTTAGTAGGTTGTGGTTTGCCAAATTGTGTTCATCGATTCAGGGGAACTCTAACAAAAGTTACTCAATCAATGCTGTGATTAAGGGGGAACTTGGACAGGGTCGGTCCCCAAAATTCTTTTATCCCTTGGTCTTGTTTTGCAGATTGACTCATTCGGGATTCACAAAAGGAGTTTTGCTATCATCAGCAACAAGGGGGAAACTGTTGGAGTATGAAGGTGTTGCTGAGATAGTAAACCAGATCAAACGAGTCAATCACACTTCTCAAAACAAGACAAAGTCAGACAACCTCGAAAGAGCGAGAGAGTCCATCCGTGGGAATTCATTATCAGTTACAAAGTCAAGGAGCAACGTTCACTAAACCATAACCGTCATCAACTATCATCCTTGGCCAAAATTCATGCAAAAAGTGAGCAAAATCCAAAGCCTTGACTTTCTGATAATTCGAGAGAGTCTGTCGGGCAGTTGCGAAAATTAAGGAGCAAGTACAGCAACAACATTGACTTACAACAGTCATCAACGTTTAGACTTGGACCAAAATTCTCTTAACGTGGCACTAATATGAAGACTTGGCTCTAGCTTCCGAAATTTGGCTCCAGCTTCCGAAATTCAAGGAAAGAGTCATTGGTTCCTGAAATTTCGGAACTGGCAGAGTCAGGTGCCACATCAGACGTGAGAGTCATAATTGAATGTTGCCAAGTTGTCCAATGGATTGGTTATTGTCCGAAAATTAAGGGCCAATGCTTAGCAAGTTAGCAACGTTCATAAAGAAGTTAGGACCGGATTTTAAGCAACTACAAGTAACTACCATGTTCAGATGGCAGAAATTTCGGAAGCAGACTCCCTAAACGGCTCCACTATATAAGAGAGTTGTCATTTCGTTTCTCATTGCAGCTTTCCAGAGAAGAATTATTCAGAGCATTTGTTTAGAAAAAGCTTTGCCTATTTTGAGAGAGAGAGAGAGAGAGAGAGAGAGAGAGAGAGAAAGAGAAAGAGAAGTACTGATTCATTTGTGCATATCGATAGAGTCTTTCTAGGTAGGACCTAGTTTTCACTACACCTATCATTGAGCTGATCAGAGATTGTATTGAGTGAGTGAGTGAAAACCACGAAGTATATCTCATCTACTGAGTGGGCATTATAAGTTGTTTTGTTTTGACCAGGAAATAAAATAACTTATATTGTGTATCCTGCTGAGTTTGACAGAGTCCCTCTACCTTTCGGGTGTTAATCCATTTAGCTCCTCTAAATCTCTCTTACTTTACTACCTTGAGCAACTGCTTCTGCGCACTTAGTTCGACTAAGTGTTTCTACGTCTCAAGTGTAAGTTCGATTGCTTCGTGTAGGATCGGGTGGCTAACTCAAACCAACTCAAGGTGTGAGTCTTTGAGATTGACTCAATTGAACTTACACTTGAGAGTCGTAGAAACACTTAGTCAAACTAAGTGCGCGGAAGCAGTTGCTCAAGGTAGTAAAGTAAGAGAGCTTTAGAGGAGCTAAATGGATTAACACCCCGAAAGGTAGAGGGACTCTGTCGAACTCAGCAGGATACACAATATAAGTTATTTTATTTCCAGGTCAAAACAAAACAACTTATAATGCCCACTCAGTAGATGAGATCTACTTCGTGGTTTTCACTCACTCACCCAATACAATCTCTGATCAGCTCAATGATAAGTGTAGTGAAAACTAGGTCCTACCTAGAAAGACTCTGTCGATATGCACAAACGAATCTAGTACTTCTCTCTTTTTTTTCTTCTCTTTCTCTCTCTCTAAAATAGGCAAAGCTTTCTCTAAACAAATGCTTTGAATGATTCTCTCTGGAAAGCTGCAATGAGAAACGAAATGACAACTCTCTTATATAGTGGAGCCGTTGAGGGAGTCTGCTTCCGAAATTTCTGCCATCTGAACATGGTAGTACTTGTAGTTGCTTAAAATCCGGTCCTAACTTCTTTATGAACGTTGCTAAGCCTTGGCCCTTAATTTTCGGACAATAACCAATCCATTGGACTACTTGGCAACATTCAATTATGACTCTCACGTCTGATGTAGCAGACTGACTCTGTCAGTTCCGAAATTTCAGGAACCAATGACTCTTTCCTTGAATTTTGGAAGCTGGAGCCAAATTTCGGAAGCTAGAGCCAAGTCTTCATATTAGTGCCACGTTAAGAGAATTTTGGTCCAAGTCTGAACGTTGATGACCGTTTGTAAGTCAATGTAGTTGCTGTACTTGCTCCTTAATTTTTGCAACTGCCCGACAGACTCTCTCGAATTATCAGAAGTCAAGGCTTTGGATTTTTGCATGAATTTCGGCCAAGGATGATAGTTGATGACGGTTATGGTTTAGTGAACGTTGCTCATTGACTTTTGTAACTGATTGATGAATTCAACGGATGGACTCTCTCGCTCTTTCGAGGTTGTCTGACTCTGTCTTGTTTTGAGAAGTGTGATTGACTCGTTTGATCTGGTTGACTATCTCAGCAACACCTTCATACTCCAACAGTTTCCCCTTTGTTGCTGATGATATCAAAACTCTTTTTGTGAATCCCGAATGAGTCTATCTGCAAAAAACAAGACAAGGGAAAAAAGAATTTTGGGAACTGACCCTGTCCAAGTTCCCCCTAATCACAGCATTGATTGAGTAACTTTTATTAGAGTTCCCCCTGAATCGATGAACACAATTTGGCAAACCACACCTACTAAGAGAGATGGAAAAGGGAATATATGACTAAGTTAAGAAAACTGCAACCAACATGATCTAGTACCAACAGAGTAAAAAACAAAATAGAATATCCAAACTTCACCTAAGACCTAGTCGCACAGAGACAGAGTCAATCCAGAACATAACAGAGTGACCGTTCGTAGAGAGACGGGATTCACTATGAGAAGGGAAGAAATGGTGTCAAGCCCAAAACAGGACGCGAAGAGCATCCGGCTCCTTCAGCCGGATGAGAATAGAACAAATAGAGCATCCGGCCGCTTTAGCCGATGAGGGTAGAAGCACTAGAAGCACATAGGTCATCCGGCCGTCCTTCAGCGGATGAAAATGGGACTTAGGCAAAGCAAAATGTAGTACGGTCGGCCGCCTGTGGTCGACCAAAGGACTAAGAAAGGGTAAAAACCGTACTTAAACATATAAAATACAGGCTGGCACCAAGGGACCGGGCCCAAAAAAACTATAAATAAGGGTGTACCCCCATGAAATAAGACACGTGATTTTGGGCAATCAAACTCGTATTCGACTCAAATAGAAACTCTCTCTCTCCCTCTCTACTTTCACGAGACTCTATGTCCGAAATCAGGTAAAGTAAGATAAAAGATTAGATCGAGACGTACTAGGATAGATGTACTGTTGCATTGGGATCAAGCTTGGTTGCATTAGGATTAATGCACTGTTTCACACTACTTCCCCCTTTTACTGTCATCAGTAAAGAAGTTTGCAACAGAGTCTAAGTCTATCCGTACATTAAAAAATAAGACTGTATCCATAACGCAAATATACTCATGGACGACAAGGGGTAAGAAGTATTGTCATATTCCACAATACCTTTCATTGCCACATACTCATAACTTGTAATGATCCCTGTTGCATTGCTTTGTATTTTTGAAGACTTTATAGCTTTATATTTGCAATTCATAGATATTTAACAAGTTAAACACACAGGGACTGTCTCCATCCCCCATACTTTTCTCTCCACCCATGTAACAGCTTTGGGCCAACTTTCCCAGGTTTCGCACCCTTAGGAAGTTAGGTGATGAAGCACCCTTAAAGGCTTAATAACCGAGTGGACGAGGTCCGTTTTGGTTCAGGAGAAACAAGTTAGCAGAGTACCTTGCCTTTGTCCTCTCTCCCTTTTTGGAGAAAATCGAAAAGGGACACAAAGAACAGAACAGTCTATCAATATGAGAACACTGGATTGACTCAAACAGTATTCAAACACACCTACTAATTATAACAGCCAAAGAAGGAGAGAGACTACCGTCTTACGTTGATTGAGTCATTCCGATTGCTGAACGGAGTGCCTCGAATCTGGTGGTAGGAAGAGGCTTGGCAAAGATATCTGCTAGCTGATCCTCTATTGGAACAAAGTCAAGTTGAATTACCTTTTTCTCAACACAGTCCTTCAAGAAATGGAAACGTATTTCAATGTGTTTGGTTCTTCAATGTGTTTAGAGATTTTAACATAGTTGAAGTTGACTGATTCCTTTTAAGTATCAAAAGATTCGCTTGACCACTTGAGATGGGACTATTTGGGTGCTGCTTGAAAGCGAGCACATAGACAGACTTGGTCATCAGAATTGATGGCAATTAGACATCTCTTGTACATATTCCTTCTTTACGTCCTGTGGCTTCTAGAGATTCTGTACGTTCATCAAAAACTTTGCAATCGACAGATGAGAAAAGTACTAAATTGATTTTTTCACAAGTTAGAAAAATGCTTAATAGACTATGTTGAAGTCCAGTGACCAGATGGACTCCATCTACCTTAAACTTGGAGGCGTAACCTATGGTGCCAACTCCCCGATTTAACGTTGGTTGTTGTTTCCATAGGTGACCTTACCTCCTTTCTAGGATGAAAGCGAGCTGAATTTGTCAGGATTTCCAGTTCTGGAGCACCCTCTGTCCAAGTACACATAGTCCATCTCCACGCTCGCTTCCACCTGTAAAAAAAATCCTTGGTAGTTTTGGAACCCAAATATACTTGGGTCCCCTTTTTGAACCAGATTTTTTCATCTTTTCTCATGCCTCAAGGATAATATTGAGTCGCTTGATATTAAATGACACATCCTTGTGAAGCTTTTCACAGGCACTATCTCGATGTCAAGACTCCCATAATAACCATAAATCTTAGTGGGAGGAAGATTGACGTATTTTTGCTGTCCTTTCCACCAAGAATCAAAATTTCTTTTTATTGTTGGTGCTTGGGTTTGTTGTTGGATTTGGACATATTTTTAGGGATATCGAATTTACCTTTCTGCCACTTGGGCTTCGATTGAGTGGATCCAACTCCAGATTGTATATTGACTATCTCTTGGGAGAGTTTTTCAACTCCTTTCGAAGATTATCACGATCTTGACTAACTTCCTTGATCTGGAGTTGGCCCACTCGGGCAATTCTGATGGAGTGACCTGTTTGATGAAATTGGATGGTTTGAGAGAGTGTGTATGTTCCTTTTTTTCAATTTTCGAGAGAGTTGCTCAAAGAAGAGGTTAGAGAGATAACTTGGGATTCTGAACTATTTAACTCATTCTGCAAGAAGAACAAAACTTGTCAGCGCAAATAGTGAGGTCATGTTTGAGAGAGTCAATATGAGTGAGTGACTCTTCCTGTTCCCTTTGGTTGGATTCAGTAAGACTCTTGGTTTTGTCGAGCTCCTTTTTAAGGGAGTCAACACGACGCCGAGAGTCTCGTAAGTCTAATCTAAGAGAGCAAGAGATAGTCTTGTGTTCCTCAGCTTCGTCTCTTAAAGCATACATGAGACTCTTTGAGATTTCGAGTTCCTCAGTTAACTCGGAAATTTTGCTGGTGAGACTAGCTTTGAGGGAGTAGTTAGTCTCAGAGACAATTTAGCAATTAAGGTCATGAAACCCATAGGAGTTATACGATAAAGGTCTATTTCAAGATGGAAAAAGTTACCTCATTGTCGGGGATCATGGACTCCGTCGTATCATGTGCCATGAGACATACCAAGCCGCTGGACTCTGTGTCTGGATCGTCGGAGTCTGAATCACCCAACCAACGGCTGCCATCAGCGATCTCCCTTGGGATATTCCATACTGATTCTTGAGTAAGGGACACTCCTTCTTGAAGTGACCGGGTTTATTACAGTTGAAACAGGTCACAGAGTTGAAGACTTGTTTGGAGGTGTTTGAGAACGACCGACTCTGAGATTTGGTTGGTTACACATGAATTTTCGGAAGTTCTTGACTATGTGGGACGTAGAGAAGGAAATCTCTACAAAATGTGCTTAAACTCCATTAACCAGACGATCAAGTCTGTCTCAACGTGCATTCCAAAAACTCATTGCTGTGGCACTCCAGACATGGTCACGCAAATCACAGACTGTGAACAAACTCAAAAGCAAGGACTTGGTGATTGGTTTACCTGACATAAACTTCGACACAGACTCTGTTGTGAAGCATGCGTAAAAGCTAAACACACCCGGTCCTCCTTAAAAAGTAAGTCGACTCTCTCTACTAGCTCTCCGTTAGATTGCTCCACATGGATCTTGTCGGTCCCATACGTACACAAAGTAGAAGTGGGTAAGAGGTACATTCTAGTCATAGTCGATGACTATTCAAGGTGGACTTGGGTCATTTTTCTATCTACTAAGGATGAAACTCTTACAGAGTTCATCAACCTCCATAAAATGCTTATCAACAAATTTTCATTCACTTTTGAAAACCCTGAGAACGGACCAGGGTACTGAATTTTGCAACAAGTCGTTTGATGAGTTTTGCAGGGACAACGGAGTCGATCACCAAATCTCATCTGCACGCACTCCGGAACAAAACGGAGTGGTTGAACAAAAGAATAGAACTTTGGTAGAAATGGCACGCACCATGCTCATTGACAGTCAACTCACTCCATCATACTGGGCAGAAGCTATTAACACAGCATGCTATGTGTTAAATCGTGCGCTGATTCATCCATTCCTCACAAGGACACCCTATCAACTACTCCGTCAACGTAACCCAAGTCTTATTCATCTCAGGCGTTTCGGATGTAAGTGCTTTATTCCACAACAATAGTAAGGACAACTTGGGAAGTTCTTATCTCCTAAGAGTGATGAAGGTTTTTCTTGGCTACTCTTTTAAAAGCAAATCTTATCGTGTTATCATCTGAGAACTTAGTGTTTAGAAGAGAGTCCCCACGTCAAGTTCGATGAGTCCCACAATGTTGGCTCATCTTCTGATCAACTTGACTTTGCTCCTGACGATTTCCTCACTGATCCACACTTCATCACTGTACCCATAGGAAGACTCCTCGATTCCCAATCCATCACTCCTAATAATTCTCCGGCAAACAAAAACAATACATCAGACTCTACTGATTCTGACCATAAGCTGGAGACACCATTACCACAAAACTTGACCTTTGATTCCTCTGACAGAAAAACACACCCCCTCCTGCTTCACGTCGACAGTTCCAACAAAAATCAGCCCACCCTCCTGAAAACATCATTACAGACCCAAACTCCGGTGTTCAAACACGCCTCCAAGCCATGCAAAACCTCTGTGCCTTTGGTGCTTTTCTGTCCAGCACTGAACCGAGAAATATCAAAGAAGCACTCCTTGATAGTGATTGGGTTACTGCTATGCAGGAGGAACTCAATTCTCTCCAGCGACATGCTGTCTGGGAGTTAGTTCCTCGCCCCACGCATCAACAAACAATTGGTACTCGTTGGGTCTTTCGTAATAATCTTGATGATGCAGGACAAGTTTTCAGGAATAAAGCTCGATTGGTCGTTCAGGGCTACATCAAGAAGAAGGGATTGACTATGATGAAACCTTCGCTCCCGTAGCTCGTCTTGAAGCAATTCGCATGTTAATTGCGTTTGCTGCATTCAAAGGTTCCAATTATATCAAATGGTGTCAAGACAGCCTCCTCCATGGCTACAGTGATAGAGAAGTCTACGTCGAGCAACCACCAGGGTTCACAGACTCCGTCCATCCGACTACGTCTACAAACTATGTAAGGCCCTTTACGGATTGAAATAGGCTCTGTACAACTGGTATGAAGACTGTCTACATATCTATTGCAAAATGGTTTCTCTTGAGGTGAGCTTAAGTTTTTCCTAGGATTGCAAATTCAACGGAGAAGGACGGGATTAAGATCCACCAGCAAAAGTACATCAAGGAACTCCTTGGCAAGTACAACCTCAAAAATGCCAAGAGTATGTCCACACCAAGTTGTACATCTGCAAAACTTCATCCTGATGATTACGGAGTCGGTGTCAATGCCACAAAATATAGAGGAATGATAGGGTCCCTCTTGTACCTCACTGCTAGTCGCCCCGACATTCTTCACGCAGTCTGCCTCCGCGCTCGCTTCCAAGCAGCCCCAAAGCAGTCTCACCTCAAAGCAGTCAAACGTATCTTCAGATATCTAAAAGGTACAGTACACTCTATCTATGGTATCTACGATCTCCTACTTTCACCTTATCTGGATATAGTGACTCTGATTGGGATGGCTCCCTCCAAGATCGAAAGAGTACTTTAGGTAATGCACAGTTCTTGGGTCTTTGCCTTGTTCATGGTCCTCCAAAAAATAGAACTCAGTAGCACTCTCTACAGTGGAGGCAGAGTATGTGATGAGTGTCAAAAGAGCATGTTTTAGGGGGAGTATTTCATATGTTAATCAACACTTTTCATGCTCATTTCTCCACTCTGGCTTGTTTCCTCTAGTTTTGTGTTTCATTGGTGTCTTACACATTTATTGTTTAAACAGGAGGAATAACATAGATAGGAGTAAAGTAGATGAAGAGAGGAACGCGGGCGCAAAACGGATCCAAAATCGGAGCTGTAACGAAGAAGATACAGCATTTCGAAGTTCGCCTACTGGAACCGTCCGACCCATAGGTCTGGGTCGGACGTGGGTCGGACGGACTTTTAAAAGAACGCGATTTTTTCCCCGAGCTACTGGAACGTCCGACCTATTCTGTGTCGGACGCTGGGTCGGACGGACTTTAAAAACGCGTTTTCGGCCCAGAAATTGCTCCTGGACAGTCCGACCCACGGGTCCGACCCAGGGTGGGTCGGGGACGGGTCGAAATTTTGCCCAAATCTGCGTTTTAAAAGAAGAAAAGGAGGGAAAGGGGGTATCGAGAGACAACACAAAAACGACGGGAAAAGAAGAGAAAAAGAGGGAAGAAGAAGAAGAAAGGAAAGGAAAGAAGAAGAAGAGAAGAAGGAGGAGAAGACTCACCTCCATTGAAGCTTCTTCCTCAACCTCCCATGGCTATTTCTTCTCCCTTCTCTCTCTTTTGTGCTTTAATGGTTGTGTAGGTTCCTTGTAGTTGGGATGGGGATTTTGCCCCCAAAATCCCTAAAACCTCCATTGTTGAATCTTGAACTTACTTTATGCTTTATTTAGTCCTTGAGCTTAATGAAGATGATTATTGGTATTTATGATTCGTAAACTTGTGCTCATGATTTGAGGATTAGTTTAGGGTTTTACCCCAATTATCAATTATGTGTTAAATGGTTGTTTGGCCTACCGATTAGTTTAGCATATTGTGGGATTCTATCAAAATGATATTCTGAGATAGAAACCTAAACTGTTAGACTAAACGGTGTGCTCTGATTTCGATGATTTTGAGATTAGATACATTGCAACCTTAGTGGAACTTGGCTTAGTGCTATCGATTGACCCGAGGCTTAGCGGAATGAGAAGTCTCGATTAAATTGGTTAGATTAGTATGCCTAGATTAGGTTGCTAATTAATTAAGTGTTCCCGTGGTTTAGCTATGAGTTCGAGGTTCGACAATCAGTAGTAAGGGGAGGACGTGGTGCAAATACCCATCCCGAGCTACACCTATCTAGATAGTTAGTTTAGTGTTTATTGCTTTTCTTATTTCTCCAATTACACCAAAAACCCCAAAACCCCTAATTTACATTTATGCACTTTTGTATATATCCTCTAGCTCATTACTAAGCTTATAATTAGCTAGACAGTTACGAAGTCCTGTGGATACGACCTTGTTGTACTACAATGATTGGGTTCACTGCCCATAGTTAGCAGAGTAGTCTCACCACTATTTTGCCCAACAAGTTTTTTGGCGCCGTTGCCGGGGACTTCGGTCCAAACTATATGGTTTATTATCTTTAGTTTTTGTTTAGATTTTCATTCATTTATTTGCCCATTTTGTGTATAATTTTTGGTTTTTTTTAGGTACTTAATTCTGATGGATGGTACTACGATCAAGCAGGAGGTTGTACGGTTACTCCTATGGGCAGAGAGAACTGAATCAATGGGATGTATGTCAATGGTGCGGAGAGTACCATGAGAGCCCCCAATGTCCAACAACATGGCAGAATTGCGAGCGCTTATGGAGGACCTCAACTCATATGTCTACCGGAGGCTTGTGTGCCAAGAGTGTGGAGGAGACCACGAGAGTGCTCACTGTCCTGAGATCACAGTAGAGGTTGATTCACCCAGTATTGGAGGAGCTCATGTCTGATCTTATCTCTTCTTGCAATCCTAACTCGACTATGCAAGATACTTTTATCATGAAGCAAAATACCTTCAACATGAATGTTCAAGCTCAGATCGATCAGATTGTGTAACAACTTGAGAGCGAAACAGTTCATGATGTGGAACAGCCTGCTGAGGACTTGAGCTACTCTCTAACTCCTCCCCTGTGCGAATCTGAAATCACAGCACCACTTCAGCCCCAGCTTGACTATGAAGACACTTCATCAGAAGAGAGTCTCCACTTTGACTTCAAGGAGCTTTCTCCCTCTGAAGTCAGCTACCAATATTTCCCCGCCTTCTCTGTGCTCTATCAAGATCACGAGGATGCTCACATCCTCAACTTTGAGAAGGAGGAGACACTGTCTCCCTCTGACTCCTCAGAGGAGAGTACCACCACCGACTTCAAGGAGCCATCCCCCTCTGAAGTTGATGTCCACCTCGGCTCTTCCTATGAGCCTCACCCCGAGGTCGAGGATGTCTACATCCTTGAATTTGAGGAGGAGGAGCCCATTAACTTTGATCTTCATTTGAAGGATCAAGGCCCCCACCCGTGCACTAATGAAGTTGGGTGGAAGCTCAACGTACACCCGCTAAGTGTGGAGGCCACCTTCTCATTTGATCCGGGACCAAAGATTGAAGACAAAGTCCGCTCCGGAGTTCTCCCTGCACCGCTCACTGAAGATAAGGATGTTCACATCCTTGAATTTGAAGAGGAGGCTCCACCACAGTTTGATCCTTGTACCAAGGATCACCCACCTCAACACTTCCACCTGATGAACGATCGGTGGAGTTTACACTTTCACATCCTAAGTGTTGAGGCCACATTTCCTTTTGATCCGGGTCGTTCTTCATTGCTAGATGATGCCCGTCCAACCCACCCGTTGAAGCTGACTTCAACGTTCATATTCGATCCCAGATGACTTCACGGTGGTATGGTCTAGCCAAAGACCTTAAAGAAGGGCCGCTTACCGGGAGGCAACCCGGATTTCATTTCGTGTCTTGTCTTTAAATTCTGTTAGTTTAGATTTTGCATTGTTTTCAATAATGGGCTATTTTGGCATTCTTTGGACTTGCCCTTTTACGCTCAATTGGTGGCGTCTGTGTTGTGAATATTTTGCGTTCTCATTTGGTTTTGTTTTTGCTAACCCTTAACTCCAGTTGTAGTTTGGTTGCTTCTAGTGTTTTATGCAGGTGCAACTTCCAGTCCACACCGCAACTAAGCTACGCTACTTGAGGCTGAAGCTCAAGTGTGGGGGAGTTCTACAAACTGATAGCAATAGCAATCTCAGGGGAGTACTAGTTTCTTTTAGTTTTCGTTCTCTCTTCTCTAATTTTGAATCTGCAAATCTGGGGATAGCTGTGTGTGGTAATGGTGTTTATGTCCCTTATGTTTCCTCTTTTGTCTGCTTCCTGAAAAGGTCTTCTGAAACCTTCCCCGGTTTGTTTGGTGAACAATGAGGACATTGTTCTAGTTAAGTGTGGGGGAGTGACCTTCTCGGCGAATTGCGTGCTTAAATGCTTAATCTTTCATGCTTATCTTGCGATTGTCCAAAATCAAAAACTTGGACCCTTGTGTTGTGAGTTGTTCTCATTAAGAACAAATACTATTATGAGTTGTGGGATAAATGCTTAATTTTTCTTTTTGATTGCTTTTGAGGAGCATTTTACATGCGGTGTGGCCAGGTGATCTTATATGGTTGGATTTTTATTGCTTTGGGGTTCCTTCTGTCTTCTTTCTTAGGGATTGCTAAGGGGTGCTTCTTTGTGAAAATCCATCAAGGGACTTGTGAGACGCCATTGTTAACCAACAATGAGAGTTGAGTGTTCTTAAATGCAAAGGCTTGATGCCAAAATTTTATCTCCTCATCTCTTATGCAAAAGTGAAACAAATGCATAAATCTATTTGTCCTTTTGTTTTCTTCTCAATGCCCATTCTTGAGAGAAGTTGGCCATGGTAAAAGCTCTCCAAGTTACCTAATCTTTAGAACTTTGAAGCACTCCGGATCATACCCCGAAACTCTAGTTTTTGTTTTTTCCATAAGTTCACCCATGCCACCACTAAGAGATGGTTCACACTTCTCAAGGTTTTAATCACTTTTGCTTCTTCTCTTATCCTACAATTCATGTTAGTATTTGTTAGTATTGAGCATTCCTTACTTGCTTGGGGGCTTGGTTTTGCTTGAGGACAAGCAAAAAGGTAAGTGTGGGGGTGTGATGAGTGTCTAAATGAGCATGTTTTAGGGGAGTATTTCATATGTTTAATCAACACTTTTCATGCTCATTTCTCCACTCTGGCTTGTTTTCCTCTAGTTTTTGTTTTCATTGGTGTCTTACACATTTATTGTTTAAACAGGAGGAATAACATAGATAGGAGTAAAGTAGATGAAGAGAGGAACGCGTGGGCGCAAACGGATCCAAAATCGGAGCTGTAACGAAGAAGATACAGCATTTCGAAGTTCGCCTACTGGAACCGTCCGACCCATAGGTCTGGGTCGGACGTGGGTCGGACGGACTTTTAAAAGAACGCGATTTTTGTCCCCGAGCTACTGGAATCGTCCGACCCATAGTCTGGGTCGGACGCTAGGTCGGACGG
Source organism: Limonium bicolor (assembly GCA_023374045.1). Taxonomy (NCBI): domain Eukaryota; kingdom Viridiplantae; phylum Streptophyta; class Magnoliopsida; order Caryophyllales; family Plumbaginaceae; genus Limonium; species Limonium bicolor. The sequence continues at coordinate 344,093,758 of CM041777.1, forward strand.
ACTTTAAAAAATGCGTTTTCGGCCCCGAAATTGCTCCTGGACACGTCCGACCCACGGGTCCGACCCAGGGTGGGTCGGACGGGTCGAAATTTTGCCCAAATCTGCGTTTTTAAAAGAAGAAAAGGAAGGGAAAGGGGGGTATTCGAGAGACAACACAAAAACGACGGGAAAAGAAGAGAAAAGAGGAAAAGAAGAAGAAAGGAAAGGAAGAAGAAGAAGAGAAGAAGGAGGAGAAGAAGCTCACCTCCATTGAAGCTCTTCCTCAACCTCCCATGGCTATTTCTTCTCCCTTCTCTCTCTTTTGTGCTTTAATGGTTGTGTAGTTTCCTTTGTAGCTTGGGATGGGGATTTTGCCCCAAAATCCCTAAAACCTCCATTGTTGAATCTTGAACTTACTTTTATGCTTTATTTTAGTCCTTGAGCTTAATGAAGATGATTATTGGGTATTTATGATTCGTAAACTTGTTGCTCATGATTTGAGGATTAGCTTAGGGTTTTACCCAAATTATCAATTATGTGTTAAATTGGTTGGTTTGGCCTACCGATTAGTTTAGCATTATTGTGGGATTCTATCAAAATGATATTCTGAGATAGAAACCTAAACTGTTAGAGACTAAAACGGTGTGCTCTGATTTCGATGATTTTGAGATTAGACTACATTGCAACCTTAGTGGAACTTGAGCTTAGTGCTATCGATTGACCCGAGGCTTAGCTGAATGAGAAGTCTCGATTAAATTGGTTAGGATTAGTAGGCCTAGATTAGTTGCTAATTAATTAAGTGTTCCCGTGGTTTAGCTATGAGTTCGAGGTTCGACAATCGGTAGTAAGGGGAGGACGGGTGCAAATACCCATCCCGAGCTACACCTATCCTAGATAGTTAGTTTAGTGTTTATTGCTTTTCTTTATTTCTCCAATTACAACCCAAAACCCAAAACCCCTAATTTACATTTATGCACTTTTGTATATATCCTCTAGCACATTTACTAAGCTTATAATTAGCTAGACAGTTACGAAGTCCCTGTGGATACGACCTTGTTGTACTACAATGATTGGGTTCACTCACTGCCCATAGTTAGCAGAGTAGTCTCACCACTATTTTGCCCAACAGTAAGTCTCTGCTGCAGCCTGTTGCTCCCAACTCCTTTGGATGAAACAACAACTTCAAGACTATTATGTCACCCAAGAACAAATCCCAATTTACTATGACAATAAAAGCACCATCAAAATCCAAAATCCAAAACCTAGTCCAACACTCAAGAACCAAACATATTGAAATTCGCTTTCACTTCTTGAAAGACTGTGTCGAAAAAAGCTCATCCAACTTGACTTTGTGCCCACAGAAGATCAACTTGCAGATATCTTTACTAAACCCCTGTCTACAGCACGATTCGAAGCACTGCGATCAGCAATCGGGTTGACTCCGTCTACCTAGACGGTCGCATCTCCTTGCCCCTACCGCAATGTTCAGCAGGTACTCCCTCATGTCTCATCGAGTCTGTCTTTGTTTGCACTTGAATCTGTGAAATGTGCTTTATTACTTAGCATGTCTATAACTCTAGCGCTACCACCCACGTCATCTATCCGAACCCACCCCGCCTAAATCCTCCCCGTTAATCTCGCTAAAACCTGAAGTCACCGCATTTATCTCACCTGACACACGTCATCTCTGCAACTTCCAGCCTTTATATCCATCACCCGTCTACTCCATCTCTCTCATTTCCATTCCCTCTACACCCAAGTATACTACACTTTCCAAATGGCAGGCATCAATCTCAACGGCATCAACATCCAGACCGATATCTTTCAAGATCCCATCCGCCTTCAGGCGTACCTCCGATCCATGGCCAACCCGAATCCATCTCCCCTCACCACCACCACCACTCACTCTCCCACTAAAACAACTGCTACATCGTCCCCCACACACTCCGCCACACCACTACCACCACTCTCCGCGATCCATCCCCTCATCAAACACCGTCATCCGCCGCAAAAACTGACATTCTTGACACGGATGTTGAGGATGTCACCCCAATCCAAACCCTGCCACCATCCCCAACACCACAAGATCAAAACCCTACTACCAAACCCCAAACCACTGATCCACCACAAGCCCCACCCAACAATCTCCAACTCCAACCCTACCTACATCTCCCGCAAAATCTGCAACACCTCCTAAATCTCCTAAACCTAAACCCCGCAAGAGAAAAGCCCAAACCTCTACTCGACCCACAGCCAAAAGGATTCTCCGTTCTTCTGTCAAGGCGCAAACAGTCTCCTCTGGTTCCGGCGAATCGTCTCCAGTCCAAGAATTGCCCACGGCCAGTCACAATTCTTCTACTGGCGCCACATCCACCAGAGACCAGAAACCTCCAAAGCCACACCGAAGATGTGCGAAGATAGAACCCTTCAACCAACGCTACATGCTCGGGGACCCTGCCTCAGAACGGAATATCGTCAGGGTAAGTTCCTCGATTTCTCATGGGCTCTATCTTCAAACCTGGGATACTTAGTGACCATGCTAGAGGTTCAAGGGTGGAAACACCTTTTCTGTGAGATAACGGAGTGGTATCCCCAAGAGTCTGTTGACTTCTTTCAAATTCTGGTTATCCGAAACGGTGCAGCCCAATCTTTTGTTAATTCCACACCAATCTTCTTTAATCTTGAAAAACTGTCTCAAATTCTTGGAGTCCCTGCTACGGTCTGACCTTCTATGTGAAAGGAGTCCTTCTTGAAATCCCCGGGGTCCCACAAAATAAAATCTACCGCTTTTTCTCCTCCAAGAAAAAGATTGGCTCACCAATACCCCATGGCGATCTCTCCATTCTACACCAACTCCTACACATACTTGTCATCAAAAACATTGTCCCCCGAAAAGAAGGAAATCTCTTGGTCAACTATTTGGACCTCACCATTATGTACTGCATCATTAATCGTCACTCCATTAATCTGGCCCACATTGTACTCCACCACTTAGCCCAGTCTGTCGACACCCTGAAACACTCCCTGGGGTATATTTTCTGGCTGCCTCAGATTCTACAATTCTTTCAGGTACCACTGGCGCTATCGGCGCCAGAGTCCATCGAAGAGGAAGACACCATCAACCTTCGCTATCTGAATCGGCTGACATCTATCGACAAATCCAAGCTGCTGCCCCCACAATCAACTCCAACGACGGCGAGAACTTCCACTTCTCAAGAGGCAGTCCCTCAAGCTTCTCTCCTACCCCTCCTAGAGAAAGTGGAGCGACTTCTTGCGCAGGTGGCAGAGTTGATTCAGGGCCAAACGCGGATGATGGATAGACTCGCTGGGATAGAGACGACTATGGCGGCCTTGTAAGAACAACTCCTTGACTTCCAATCCACCCTGACCCCAACCCCTTGGCCATGACGTGTGTATGTGTAGTGTTAGGACTTAGGCTGTTTTATGTTCTAAACACTTTTTGCTGGTTTTTGTGTGAATATTTTGACTAACTCTGTGTGACTGTGGGCTTCCCTCCGATGAAAGCAAAAGGGGGAAGCGGTGAATCCCGTCTGGTGTACGGGTGACTCTGTTGTTGTTTCTAAACTGCTCTTGGATTTCTGCTGCTGGACCGTGTGGTCTAGTATTTTAACTGCTTTATATACTACGTCCTATCCTGCCTATTACACTGCCTATTTAATGTTTGCTTGCCTGGAGTCCCTTTACGATTTAGGGGGGACCTAAATGGAGTCTTTGAACTCAACTACTACTGCTGCTATTAAGGGGGAACTTTGACAGGGTCGGTTCCCCTAGTCCTTTGTGTTTCTATTTCAGGATTGACTCCATCGGGATTCACGGAGGTTTTCTATCATCAGCAACAAGGGGAAATTGTTGGGACATCGGAGTGTTGCAGAGATAGCATATCACCTCGACAGAGTCAATCATCCCTAGACAGGCACAAAGAGTGGGCCGCTTCAATAGAGTCCACACAACTAAGAAGACTTCACAGACTCTCCTGTGCTGTTGCGAATAATAAGGAGTCAACTCAGGAATGCCTTAAACGCCACAATGGTCATGAAGTCTTCCCTCAACACCCGAAGATCGCGGCTCAAGTAAGAAGACTACTCAAAGCTGTTGGAAGTTGCCCACTAAGTTAGTTCCGGTATTTTCGGAACTAGCTCCTTCGACCTACCGACTGTATTGATAGTATAAATAAGCTGTGTAATAGTCAGTTTCAAGTGTGCTTTCATTGAGGATTGTTTCAGAGCTTAGAGAGAGAAAGAGAATCGCTTTGTAAGCCAGAAAGAGAGAGAGAGAGAATACGTACCAAGTTAGTTAGCGCATTTAGATAGACTCTACCTAGGAAGATCCTAGTTTCGCTACGCTTACCATTGATCTGATTAGAAAATGTGTTGGGTGAGTGAGTGAAAAACCGCTAAGTAGATCCTTTCTACTTAGTGGACATTTCTAAGTTGTTTATTTGACCAGGAAATGAAATTGCTTATTTGTGTATCTTGCTGAGTTCAATAGAGTCCTTCTCTCTTTACATCGATTCGTTTCAGTTCCTTCAAGTCTTCCACACACTTAGTTTAACAAGTTCGATTGAGTGCCTCTACATCCCAGAGTGTTCCTTACCTTTAAAGACCGATTGAGTCAAACCAACTCTTAGACTCACACCTTGAGTTGGTTTGAGTCAACCACCCGATCCTACAAATAGCCTTCAGCCTGCAATTACGTACACCAATCAATCTCATAGTAGTTATAATGCTCTTAAAATCCATCTTATGCTTATCTTACTAACTCATTTACCATTAGCTCCTTAATCACAAGTTCACAAGCTTGTTTAAATTATTTTTCCTAGGTTATATAACCCATTACATAATGTAAGCTTTAAGCTACATTAGTACTTATCTAATACCACCTCTTAAACAATAAAACACCTTAAGGTAAGTTATTTACCTTGTATTTCAAACTTTTCTCTCAACTTCCTCCTTAGGTTTTTTGGATGATTCTTGGCCAATGGCTTCAATTATCTTGCCAATGTTCTAATCCACATTCAAATAATGTAATAAGTGCTAAATATTGCACCTTTACTTAAGGAATCATTTCCTAAATGGATGCTTACCTTTGAAATTTGGGATGGGCTTTGTTAATGAAGTAAGGCAAGAATTCTTCTAGTCTTTGGAGATTGAAACAAATCTTGTTCAAGGAGTAAAGAGGGGAAAATATGCCCGGAAGCCCCGAAGAAAAAGCAATAGCCCAGTAGAGCTAAAGAGAAAGGAAGAGGAAGGCCAGGCAATGACCGGGCGTCCCTGTCCAGGCCCAAACATGTCACAAGCAGTGACCGGTCGATTCCAACCGGTCGCCAAGGGCCCTAGAACATAACATAGAAGGTGCCCGGTCGCCTGTGACCGGTCACTAAGAGCGTCGACATGTCCGGTCGTTCGTGACCGGACGCCTGGAACGCAGGATGCAATACGAGAAGCGACCGGTCGCCTGTGACCGGTCGCTAAATACGCAAAGTATGGCACGAATAGCGACCGATCGCCTGTGACCGGTCGATAGGAGAACAAGGCAAGCGCAGGTAGCAATCGAAAGTAGGGAAATTAGGATAAGATATTTATTAGATATTTTATAGGCCTGTCAAGATATTTATGTGCCAGCCTGGCACAATGTGATAGGCCAAGAGGCCTATGAGAAACACTATAAATAGGAGTTCACTCCCTCAATAAAGGGTACGCGATCATTACTTGAGAATTTCCACTGCTGCATTACTATCGCATTGCTATTAATCTCTCCCTCTTGTGTTCCCTTCATTCGGTAACAAGGTAACCCGATAGAACTTGAAGAGCTTGACGATAGATTAGGATTCCGATCAGTGTGTAACTAGAGAGAAGATTGTTTGGGAGCTTAGGGATTTATACCATTTCATTTGGCACCGTCTGTGGAACCGAGCAGCTCAGATCTAGCAACCACGAGTCCACCGACGAGAATAGTAACTTTGGAAAACATACGAAGCCGACACATCTAAGAACGGAACTGTGTTTTTGCAGGTTAGGTACAAAGATGGCACCCAGAACAAGGAAAAATCTACAAACCAACGACGGAGTACTGGACCCGGGGCGCCTCACGACTCCATTTCCAAAAAAGACTTGGAGACATGCTGATGAGCCTCACCAGATCTATCGACGAAAAGATCGTGGAAGGAAACGAGCTCCTGCAACAGAATTGATGCAGAGAGACGAGGAATTCCAGCGAAAATGGGAGGAGATGTCGGAAGTGATAGACCTCCTGAAAGGTCGAGATGTGGCCGGAAGCAATGACGGGAAAAGAGGCACCCGAGGGGAAGCCTTAATCACTATTGAGGAGGAAGAAGATGACGCCATAGACATGAGCTTATACCCCTTCTCCGAAAAGTTCCGTAGAGCCAAACTCCCGCCCCACTTCGTCGCCCCGGCGGTGGAGAAGTACGACGGTACTGAGGATCCTGCTCAGCACATTAAGAAGTTCATGTTCGCCATGAACACCCAGGGGATTAGCTCACTCGCCTTGTGCAACTTATTCCCCGGAACACTCTCCAAGAGAGCCTTGAGCTGGATCTCATCTAGACCACCCTTATCGATCTCTGCTTCAAACAACTAACCGAAGAGTTCCAACAATACTTCGCGGCTAGTAAAAAGGTAAAAAGGGAGACGATAGAGCTCATGGATGTGAAACAGGCGAAGGGGGAGACTGTAAAAGAGTACAGTGAGCGGTTCCACAAACAGGTGGCCGAAATCGACGACATCGATGAAAAGATACTGATCAAAGCCTTTGGTAATGGCTTGGCCCACCCCCACCTCGCTGGAAAGATAGCCACCAAGGCGCCAAAATCGCATGGTGAGTTGGCCGAGATGATCCACGACTTCCTCAAATCAGAAGTTGCGGAGAATAAGGCCAAGGAGCTCCTCAATAGCTTTAGAGCCCCCGCCGCGGGTGAGAAGAAAGGAAGCCAGACAGGAGGGGTCGTTACGACCGGAGGATCGCACCAAGGGGGAGGCCGATACAAGCCTTATTCCAAGACCCCGACCCCCCAGGAACAGCGGGCCTCGAGCTCTAGAACCTTCCCAACAGTACAAATAGACCCAGGGAAGTATGCTGCTGCCGTAAGGGAGGGACTCTTGCCCCCACCGAGAAAGCCCAACCCGGGAGAGACGCCGGTGGCCTTTTGTGAGTATCACGGACACCGCAGTCACAGGACAACCAATTGTGCGAACCTCGCCAAGGAGCTAAGGCTGATTGAGGAGAACAAGAAAAAAGGAAGGGGAGCCCAGCATAGGCAGCACTACGGTAGCCAGTCCTCCTGGCCTAAGCTAGAAGAAGAAGTCCACCCAGAGTTGGATCATAGCAAGTCCTTCGGGGTAATCACAGGTCTGTAGATTGACTAGTATGGCTCTCTAGGGAAGGGGGCGAAGTCCCCCTTTAGAAAGAAAGAATCACCTCCGTACCCCGTGGGAGGCTGTAGCTCGTTACCACTTTATTAAAGCTTTTTATATAATGCTTACATCCCGATAAAGTCTCACGTATCTCGAAACTTACAAATGAGCAATGCTAACAAAACAAGATAAAAAAACTAATAAAACTTTCCTTGAGAATGTTCACAGGACTATTCTCAGAAGTGGGGCCCCTGACCCCCAATGAAAGGAAAAGACACGTCCACGAGGTCACCGAGAACTCCCGGACAAAAAGGACGCGAAACACCAAAAGCTTCCTCCGATCTACTTCACTGAGGATGATGAAGATGGAGTCCTGTACCCGCATAACGACCCGCTGGTCATAAGGGCCCAGGTGAACGACCGCATGATGGAAGGAATCCTGGTCGACAGTGGAGCAGGTGCTAATGTCATTTCTGCCGAGGCGAAAGAAACTTGAAATACCCATAATTAAAAACAGTGATTAATTAGGCTAAGTATATTTTTTAAAGGCTTAATTACACTTAAATAAATACGAGGGAACAAATCCCGAAGAAAAACGGACCATTAAAATGGGTTAAAAGCATAAACGAACCTTAAAGCGCGTTTTTCGAGGAAACCGGGAAAACGTGACTTTAAGCGGGTCAAATAGACTCGTAAAATTTTGGTCAACTAAATAGTCACTAATAAATATTAGTGAAGCTTTAGAACCAATAAAATTAATTAAACGAGAAAATTCCGGAAAACGGGTACCGGTTAGTGAAAACTGTAACAACCGGTAAGTTGTGGGGTGAGAATGCAAATAAAAGAAACTTAGTGTGTCCACTTTGCAAATAAAAATGTAAAATCTGTGTGTGTGTGCATATGTGGACCGATTTCCCCTCCCTCTCTCATTTATTAATTGTTCCTAATTCACTAGAGGACCAAACAAATAAGTAAAAGGCAAAAAGGAGTCTCTCTCCTCACTCCCCTCACCCTCACTCATGTTTTTGCACCCCTCTCTATTCTCTCTATTTCTCTTCTTCTACCTTGAAATTTCCATGGAGAAAGAAGAAAGCTCACTCAACTCTCTCCTTCTCTCCTCTCTTTGAGCACTCAAATCTTCTCCAAACTCAATAAAAATTACACCATTGCAACCCCCTTGCAAAGGAGAACATTTTCATCCTTTCAAAAATCCAAAAGCTCCATTTTCGATTTTATGGGTATTCACCATTTGGAGATGTGAAGCCACCATTAGAAGCACCTTCACCTCCTTATCATCTTGAGGTAAAAAGAACTTTGAAAATCCACCATTTCTAGCCCTTGTTTGCATTATAAGAATTTTTGGATTTTGAACCTCTTGTTCCTTCTTGCTCCAGCCGATTTTGGCCTCTCTTGGGGGCTAGGAATTTTGTTCTCTTGCTAGACAAGAACTACATTCATCCATTGGAAGGTAAAACTCTTTCCTAAACCCTAAAACATTAAATTCTAGGGTTAGTGCAAAAATGAATGTTAAATGGTATTGTGTATTGGTATGGTGGTTGTAGAAGTGTGCATTGTGTGAGGAAGAACAAAGAACAAAGGAAGGAGAAGGAAAGAAAGAAAAGAAAACTAGCAAAACAAGGTAAAGTCTCTTACCTTGAGCTAGTTTGTATTGTGTATTGTAACAGTTTTTGGAGTAGTAAATAATAGTGAATTGAGTAATGAGTAATGAGTATATTGTAGTATGATGAATAATGAAGTTGTAACAGTTTTGAAGTTTTTAAATGAAGTTTAAAAGCTTGGGAAAACCATTGGGCACATGTGTATAAGTGCAGGAATTTTAATGGGGTAGTAGTGTTGAGTGGTGAGTATAATGTATTGTGTAACAGGTTGTGAGAATGAGTATATGTGAGCTGAAACTCAGTGTGGAGAATGTTAAAAATATAGGGAGACTATGTCCAATTGTACTTAGGAATGAGAGGACTTAAGTTGTTTAAGAAGAGGAAGTATTTGGAGAGTTTAAAAAAGGAGTGTTTAGTAGTTTGTAACAGATTTGGATATGAGTTGGTAAATGGGATGAAACTAGGATGTAAGGTAATGTATTTTGGATGCTAGGAGTGGCATTAGTTGAGGGAGTATTGGAGGCTAGGAGTTGAGGGAAATCTGTAGCATAATGTGGAAAACCAAAATCTGTAGCATTAGTGTGAAGAAAAGTAATGTGGGGGTTGGGTTGAAACTTGAAAAATGGTGTATAAGTAGTATAGAATTGTATAATGGATTAGGGAATGAAATAACATGATTTAGATGGCCTAATTGGTGCTAAAAACATGTTAGGATGCATGTAGGAAGATTGGGGAAGCAATGGGTGAAATTGGAGAAGAAAACAAGGCCTGTAGCAAGTTTCTGCTACCTGTCCGCCCACAGCCTGGATCGGACGCTGGGTCGGACGTGGCTTAAATAACGATAACAAACCCTTTCTGGAATGGTCCAACCCAGGACCCGTGAGTCGGACGTGGGGTCGGACAGGCCTTGAAAATGACATTAATTCTTTCTGGAATGGTCCGACCCAGGGCCGTGAGTCGGACATGGGTCGGACAGGAAAAAAAAATTCTTCATCGAAGTTTCTGACTTCGTCCGACCGAGGTTGGGTCGGACATGGGTCGGACATAGCTTGGATGACGAAACTGAAACCTTCTGGAATGGTCCGACCCAGAGGTGTATGGGTCGGACAGAACAGTGCTGGGTCGGACGGGTGACTTCCAGAGAACGAAAACTTACTGGAACGGGTGGGTCGGACGGCCCAAACACTTACAAAAAAAAATGTTTTTATAATATGACTATAGTAATCATATGTATGTATATGTATATGCCTATACACCGGTATGCATATATAAGTAGTAATACACCATTAATGAAGTAATAATGGTAAGAAAGTAAGTAAATGTGTAAGGAAGTAAGTTTATGAAGTAGTAAAGGAAAGAATGGTTTTATAACCAAGTAAGAAAGTAATGAGTAGTAAGTATGAATTGCAAGTATCAATGAAGGAGTAAGTAGATCAATAATAGATCATTGATCATACTACTTCATGTATGTATAGGAATCCCATAGTTGAGCTCCAAAGGAACCGGTAGTACCCTACGACGGTGAACGGTATGATTTCCTCATGCCCTGTATCCTAACTTGGTTACCCGATTTGTGTGCTTATGTGATCACCAACAAGATAAATGCACGAATCGGACTTATATTGCACTTAATCGTGTTTGAACTATATTGTTCTTGTTTATGCTCTGAACATTTAGTTTGTATAATTCATGAAATGTATGAATGGAAATGAAATGTATGTGTAAGTACGAGTACTTTTGTATGTATGTATGTATGTATGGAAGTAAGTATGGACTTCTACTAATTCCTAACAATCTAACTCCTAACATGAGTAATGAGTAAATGGAATGAGTAGAAGCCCGATATAGTTTCGGCCACGCGTGAGGATAAGGAGACACAAGAGGTTGGATCCGAATCCTGGCTATAATCTTTTCCCATGGACCAAATCCCTTGAATGGGTAGCATCCTGGATTAGTGGGCCACCCTAAAGCCCGGTGGTGGGATGTAGTAATCCCTGCCCGGAGGTCATACCGACTTAACTGGAAGTAAAGTATGTAAGTAAGTATTGTATTTGTATTGGTCTTGACTATTGTAAGTCATTGACCCGGAGTAAAAGTATCGAACACCCGATTAACCCGGGTGTGTAATAAGGCTAACAAGACCTTTGTATGTATTGGAGAATTGTATCTCCGTAATGCGGTGAGTATGGTAAGTATGAATGAATGACTTGCATTGTATTCCTTGTATGTATCGTATGTATGTATGCTTGGTAAAATGAATGTATTGTATTGTATTGTAGTGAGCATGTATGTATGTATGAATGAAACGAACCGCATGTACTCGACCAATTAATTGGCGTACCCTCACTAGTACGCGGGGTATGCGGTTATCATATGCAGCGTAAGCTGACCCCCTAGGGGGAATGTTTTTACTCCACAGGTACCCGCGAGGCGTGACGGAAGGGTAAGGACGGAATGTGATACTTTTGGTAGATAGTAGGATTGAAACGGTGTACTGAGTTGTACACGGCTAAGGCCTTCTGTGTAGCCGGTGTACCATGTGGTACACCTTTTTGGATAATGAATTCTTGATTGGATAGTAAGGAGAGGATGTATAAACTCTTCATTTTGGGAAGTAGCATTGGAATGTAATCCGTATAACTTGGATACTCGGTAATCAAATGTAAGCTAAGTATTTGGTATTGTAAAGTAAGTAGTATGTATGTATTTCATTCTAATCATCAGACCGAAACGGTAAGTAGTAGTAGCCTTGTTATCCTTGGAGGGTTAACGGCGTTGTATCACCCGCCGGGAGTAAGTAAGTATTCCGCTGCGAGAAGGGTAAGTATGGGATTGATTAGAGGATAATGGAAGGATTAGCGGTTGGGGTGTTACAAAAAGTGGTATCAGAGCGAAGTATCGCTCTGATGATTAGAATCTTAAGAGTAGTGATTACCGAGTTAGGATTTCAACCGTCTTAAGACGGATATTTAGAAACCTAACTAGGAACTACCGTTAGCAATAACGGATACCATTAACGTCTGCAAAGACGATACCATTGTTTGAATGAAGACCATGAGGTCATAGTATCACGACATCTAATGTAATCCACACTTATTCAGATGTCAGGACGTGGTCCAGGTCGTCCCAGAGGAGGGGGCAACGAAGGACCAAGCGCGCAGACGATAGCCGAAATCGTCGCCGCCACGGTAGCACAGATGCTACCGGATGTAATCACTGTGTACAACAAACACAGCAAAGCCAGCATCAGCAGCAGCCCGACCCACTCATCCCCGAGAGACGAATTGGGTAAAAGCTGTCGCCGACCTTCGACCTCCATGCTTTAGAGGCGAGAGCGACCCCGCCAAGCTCGAGGCCTACCTCTCCGAGATGGAGACGGCCTTCGAGACACTTGAGACTCCCGCTGGAGTTCGAGTGAGGATAGCAGCGTACTACCTCAAGGACGCGGCTATGGACTGGTGGAAGCTCGTTAAGGCCGAGCACATAGCTGACCCTGCTTTCGGATGGGAAGCATTCACCTCTCTCCTCCGATCTAAGTACTATCCCGAGCATGTCAACACCAAGAAAAGGCTTGAGCTCGACGCACTAAAAATGACAGAGAAGATGACGGTTGATGAATATTACCGCACCTTCACCTCTCTCCTCCGACTTCTACCCGACCTTGGGTATACCGGCCAAGTCTTGGTCGACCGCTTCTACGGCGGATTGAGCCATCGACTCCGGTATGGTATGGGCTTCACACGGTTTACCTCCCTTCAGGTAACAAGTTGAACCCTTAAAAGCCATGAGTAATGTGAATTAGTATTCCCGTATGTAACTGTAACCTAATGCCTAAGTAATTCAGGAGTGTTACCACGCTGCATCTCGAGTTGAGATCACCTGCCAGCTAAGAGATGAGGAGCAAGCGCTGAAGCGCAAGGTGAGCGGCAAAGGTAACCCCTCCGATGATCAAAACCAATCCAAACCTTGGAAGAAAAGGAAGGGAAAGCATTCCCATCAGAAGAACACTTCTGGAGACGGCGGTGCCCATGCTGAGAAGGGCAAGGCAGCTGAGCCGTTACAGATTGCCTACACCGCACCAGTGGCAGCGAAGCCACTGAGGTCTCAACCCTACAGGGGTAAGAAACTGAAACCGAATTAGTACACTTGTGAATTTGTATGTATATAGAGTATTGTAAGTATACCGAACCTTGCTAACTTGGAAGCTATAGGTTCTGGATTTGGCCAAGGAAAGAACCAATCTGATGGCCGCAGCTACATCTGCCGTAACTGCAACAAGGATCATCCCGGCACAGATTGCCAAGGAAGGGAGATCCGCTGCTTCACTTGTCAGAAACCGGCCACCGTGCCAATGCATGCATGCCCGGAGAACTCTAAGCCCAAGGGCAACTACCAGGGCTACAAGCAGCGTGAGGGCAAGGAGGTTGCATCTGGCGATGCTCATGCCCAGCACACCTCGCAGGGACAGGGTCCCGAGGTCCGCAGAAGGGCACCGCAGAGGCAGCCGGCCTTACACATCATAGACCGTGATGGGACCGGGACTAAGTCCGGCCCAGGTAACCACTGTAACCTTTAATCCTTGAAGAGCATGACTAAGTATTAAAGTAATCGTATATGAAAGCATGAATGTGTAAGTACTTGAAGTATGAAATTGAGCATGAGTAAGTAACATGGAAGTATGTATTGAGCATGAAATGAATTAGTAAGCCTAGAACTCACTCTAGATGAAATTTACCACCTTAGGGAAATTCCATATCTGTTACCCAATACCTTCAAACTCACCTCATGAAGAGACCGACATCGCCAATCACCACTTCAACAACGAACAGTGTCAGGTCATCCGCCCAGGTATGATCTTATTAAAAGGATACCTGACACCCGAAGCCCAAATTTCAATCATCCGACGATGCAACGAGTTAGGAACGGGTCCAGGAGGATTTTATACACCCGAATTCCCCGGTGGAGCTACAATGAAGCTGAAAATGATGTGCTTGGGAAAGGACTGGAACCCTTATACCAAGACATACCAAACAACGCGAGTAGGAGACGAAGCAACACCTCCAGCAATACCCCCAGAATTCCAAACGCTTGTCACACAAGCTGTAGAAATTGCACAACAGTATGAAGATGAACCAATTCCGCACTTGAAGCAGATCTATGTATCGTCAACTTCTATGAGAAAGAAGGACGACTTGGCTTACACCAAGACAAGGACGAGACCGCGAATCTCTTGAACTAGGAGTGCCCGTAGTGTCTTGGTCCATTGGTGATGACGCCGTATTTTTGTATAGCGAGCGGAAGCGTGTGGACCTCGCAGAAAAATGGTATTGAGATCAGGAGATGTTCTAATCATGGGTGGAAAGTCAAGGTTGCTGTATCACGGGATCCAGAAGATCAAGTTGAATACGGCACCACCGGCAATAATCAATGCCACACACATGATACCAGGACGCCTGAACCTTACCTTTAGAAAGTATTAACCTTGTAGTAGCATGTAATCCAGTAGTAACGTGTATTAGAGACACAGTATGTATGATGGTTGGTTATTCAATAAAAGCAGTGTTGGTTATTAAATTCCACTTGCGTTCCACCATCTTTACTTATAATCTCATGAATCAATAGGTTGTGGACTCGGTACCGAAGGTAACCTGAGCATCCTCACCGAAGAACAACCGGCAAGAGCGGCACCATTCTAACGGGAACCTTCCCAGTAAACGGCATCGAAGCCTCAGTATTATTCGACTCCGGCGCCTCTCACACATTCATATCGCCATCTCATCGCGAAGAAGTTGGGCTACTAGATGAGCTACCGAACTTCTTGGTTACTCTCCCATCGAAGGAGCGGGTACAGTGTACCAAGTATTTCATCAATCATCGCCATTAAGATCAGAAGGGGACGCACTGATTAATAAGGAGGGATTGAAAGGGACGTTTCCCATTTCCTTCATTGAATTCAACGGATTGGGATTCGACTTAAAATTGGATTGAACTGGTTGGAGCGGCACAAGGGGAGAATCCTATGCGCCGAGCACCGATTGCTGCTCAAGAGTCCATCTGGGGTCACTGTTTCATACCGCCAGAGACCGAGAGAGCCTTCAACTACAGTCATCTCCGCCATGGCAATGTATCGGGAGCTCAGAAAAGGACATGAAGTGTATTTATGTCACGTGCAAGACCTGGAGAGAGATCCAGAGTTCAGTGACGAGGTAGCAGTAGTCTCAGAATTCCCTGATGTATTTCCGAAAGAGCTACCTGGTATGCCACCACAGAGGGCGGTAGAATTTGAAATCGACCTTGTACCGGGTACTGGTCCCATTGCTAGGGCACCATACCGTATGGCACAGCAGAAATGGCAGAACTCAAAGAACAACTACATGACTTACTCGACAAAGGGTTTATACGCCCGAGCGTATCACCCTGGGGAGCACCGGTCCTCTTCGTGAAGAAGAAGGACGGTAGTCTCCGCCTCTGCATCGACTACCGCGAATTGAATGCGGTCACTGTAAAGAACAAGTATCCATTGCCACGCATCGACGACCTGTTCGATCAGTAGAAGGGAGCATCCGTCTTTTCTAAGATTGATCTCCGATCCGGTTACCACCAAATTGCTATCAAAGAGCAAGACATTCAGAAAACAGCATTCCGAACAAGATATGGCCACTACGAATTCACGGTGATGCCATTCGGTTTGTCTAATGCACCAGCCAAATTCATGGACCTAATGAATCGGTTATTCAGTGATCAGCTGGACACTTCAGTAGTAGTATTCATTGACGACATTCTTGTGTATTCGAAGTCACCAGAAGAGCATGAAAACCATTTGAGAAGAGTACTTGAGACACTGCGCGAGAACCAGCTGTATGCGAAGTTCTCCAAATGCGAGTTTTGGCTAGATCAGGTATCTTTCCTCGGTCATGTCATCTCGAGCGCGGGCATTTCAGTAGATCCATCCAAAATCGAAGCAGTGCGATCATGGCCTAGACCTAAGACTGTTACCGACATCCGGAGCTTTCTTGGTTTAGCCGGTTATTACCGGAGGTTTGTAAAGGACTTCTCAAAAGTCGCTAAGCCCATGACGTCATTGATGAAGAAAGATGCACCCTTTGTATGGACAAAGGAGTGCGAGGTATCCTTCCAAAAACTAAAAGACTCATTGACCTCAGCGCCAATTCTCACACTTCCAGAGGGCACAGAGGGATTTGAGGTGTATTGTGATGCATCGGGCAAGGGCATGGGATGCGTACTCATGCAGCATGGCAAGGTAGTAGCCTATGCTTCTCGCCAGCTGAAAAAGCATGAGGAGAATTACCCGACACATGATCTAGAGTTAGGAGCCATTGTCTTTCGCCTTGAAGATATGGCGACACTATCTCTATGGGGTAAGCATCACCATCTACTCCGACCACAAAAGTTTACAGTACGTATTCACCCAGAAAGAATTGAACCTAAGGCAGAGGAGGTGGATGGAGTTCCTCTCGGATTACGACATCAACCTCCAGTATAAAGAAGGGAAGGCAAACGTAGTAGCCGACGCCCTGAGTCGTCGAGCACACTCGCTCCATTCGCTACTCTCGCTTCTAGCTTGGTTGACGAGGTGCGAGACGCTCAGTTGAGCGACCCTTACTTCACAGAGATCAGACAGAAAATCACAGATGGTACCTTCGAGCGCCGAAAGTACGACTTCAAACTGCATGAAGATGGTCTGATCCGTTTGAATGGCAGATTATGCGTCCCCCGAAGCAATGCTGAGCTAAGGGATCGCATTCTGCGAGAGTCACATTGTTCGACATTGCATGTCCATCCGGGAGCCTCTAAAATGTACAAAGACATGAAGAGGTACTTCTGGTGGTCAGGAATGAAATCAGACGTGACTGAGTATGTTCTGAGGTGTCTCACATGCCAGAAGGTGAAGTTCGAGCACCGAAGACCGGGAGGAATGGTGCAATCCATGCCCATTCCGGAGTGGAAATTCCACGACATCTCCATGGATTTTGTTGTTGGACTCCCACCTGCTAGGGGAGGACTCAACATGATCTGGGTAGTAGTCGATCGCCTCACCAAGGTTGCCCGATTCATACCGATGAAGGACACCTGGAAGGTGGCGAAGCTCGCAGAGCTATTCGACAAGGAGATCATCCGACACCACGGAGTCCCAAAAACCATTGTATCTGACCGCGACACCCAGATTTCTTTCGAGATACTGGAGAGCGACACGGGAAGCGCTTGGTACTGAGTTGAAGCTTAGCACCGCCTTCCATCCACAGACCGACGGTCAGACAGAAAGGACCATCCAAACACTAGAGGATATGCTAAGGGCATGTGCCTTAGACTTCCAGGGGAGCTGGATTGAGAAGCTTCATCTTATCGAGTTTTCGTATAACAATAGCTACCATGCTTCGATTAAGATGTCGCCATTCCAAGCTTTGTATGGTAGACCTTGCCGTACCCCGTTGTGTTGGGATGAGTCAAGCGAAGCGGTCATCATAGGACCGGAGTATTTGGAACAAGTACAAGCTGAGGTACAACAAATCCGAGCAAATATGAAAGCAGCCCAAGATAGACAGAAATCCTATGCGGATGTGCGACGACGCGACCTTGAGTTCGCCGTGGGCGACCAAGTGTTCTTGCGTGTCTCACCTATGAAGGGTGTCTTTCGATTTGGCCAAAAGGGCAAGCTGAGCCCGAAATTTGTAGGCCCGTATACCATTACCGAGAGGATTGGAGCCGTAGCTTATAGGCTAGCATTGCCTGAAGAATTGGGGCGTGTTCATGATGTCTTTCATGTATCACAACTCAAGAAATACATAGCCGATCCCTCTCATGTATTAGAACCCGAACATCTATCCCTAGAGCCGACGATGAGATATGTCGAGACTCCACTGCGAATCCTTGATACCAAGACAAGAGACACTCGCCATAAATCTGTACGAATGGTGAAGGTCTTGTGGTCTAACCACGATGTCGAGGAAGCGACTTGGGAATTAGAGGACGCCATGAAGGCGAAGTACCCGAATCTGTTTGTAGACTAGATGTCTAGTATCCGTATAGCACGGAGGGTACGGGCGTACCCCTTTTAAGGGGGGTAGAGCCTTTTTGCTTTTGCATTGCTTCGGGTTAGCATTGCGTAGTACGTATGTATTGTAATTGTATTTTGGTTGGCACATGTAGTGCTAATTGTATTGTATTGGCACAAAGTAGTGCTAGTAGTATTCGGTATGTAGTACGATGTGTATGGTATGTATGTAAGGAATGCATTGGTGTCGTACGGTATATGACACGAATGATATTGTGAAGTATTGCGAATGTATTGTGGAATGTATGAATTGGATGGAGCATTGTGTATGGTATTTGAATGAAGCATTGTGTATGGATTGAGTATTGCGTATGGTATTTGAACTAAGTATGTGGCATGGTATCTGAATTGCGTATGCTGGTAGTGTAAGAATGTGAACACCTTGTAAGGTGGTAGTAGGTATTGTGGCAATTGTTTTCCAAATGAGTAGAAATGGTAAACCAAACCTTGAGCAACTTTGAGGGCAAAGTTTCTTAAGGGGGGTAGATTGAAATACCCCGTAATTAAAAACAGTGATTAATTAGGCTAATTATATTTTTAAGGCTTAATTACACTTAAATAAATATGAGGGAACAAATCCCGAAGAAAACGGACCTTTAAAATGGGTTAAAAGCATAAACGAACCTTAAAGCGCGTTTTTCGAGGAAACCGGGAAAACGTGACTTTAAGCGGGTCAAATAGACTCGTAACATTTTGGTCAACTAAATAGTCACTAATAAATATTAGTGAAGCTTTAGAACCAATAAAATTAATTAAACGAGAAAATTCCGGAAAACGGGTACCGGTTAGTGAAAACTGTAACAACCGGTAAGTTGTGGGGTGAGAATGCAAATAAAGAAACTTAGTGTGTCCACTTTGCAAATAAAAATGTAAAAATCTGTGTGTGTGTGTGCATATGTGGACCGATTTCCCCTCCCTCTCTCATTTATTAATTGTTCCTAATTCACTAGAGGACAAAACAAATAAGTAAAAGGCAAAAAGGAGTCTCTCTCCTCACCCCCTCACCCTCACTCACGTTTTTGCCCCCTCTCTCTATTCTCTCTATTTCTCTCTTCTACCTGTGATTTCCATGGAGAAAGAAGAAAGCTCACACAACTCTCTCCTTCTCTCCTCTCTTTGAGCACTCAAATCTTCTCCAAACTCAATAAAATTACACCATTGCAATCCCCTTGCAAAGGAGAACATTTTCTCCTTTCAAAAATCCAAAAGCTCCATTTCGTTTTATTATGGTATTCACCATTTGGAGATGTGAAGCCACCATTAGAAGCACCTTCACCTCCTTATCATCTTGAGGTAAAAAGAACTTCGAAATCCACCATTTCTAGCCCTTGTTTGCATTATAAGAATTTTTGGATTTTGAACCTCTTGTTCCTTCTTGCTCCAGCCGATTTTGGCTTCTCTTGGGGGCTAGGAATTTTGTTCTCTTGCTAGTCAAGAACTACATCATCCATTGGAAGGTAAACCTCTTTCCTAAACCCTAAAACTTAAATTCTAGGGTTAGTGCAAAATGAATGTTAAATGGTATTGTGTATTGGTATGGTGGATTACACTTTGTGAATGCATTGGGTGAGAGAACACAGAACAAAGGAAGAGAAGGAAAGAAAGAAAAGAAAACTAGAAAACAAGGTAAAGTCTCTTACCTTGAGCTAGTTTGTATTGTGTATTGTAACAGTTTTTGGAGTAGTAAAATGAGTAGTGAATTGAGTAATGAGTGAGTATATTGTAGTATGATGAATAATGAATTGTAACAGTTTTGAAGTTTTTAATGAAGTTTAAAAGCTTGGGAAAACA
This sequence comes from Limonium bicolor, assembly GCA_023374045.1. Classification (NCBI taxonomy): domain Eukaryota; kingdom Viridiplantae; phylum Streptophyta; class Magnoliopsida; order Caryophyllales; family Plumbaginaceae; genus Limonium; species Limonium bicolor. Next base: position 344,113,614 of record CM041777.1, read on the forward strand.
TTGGGCAACATGTGTATATGTGCAGGAATTTTAATGTGTGGTAGTAGTGTTGAGTGGTGAGTATAATGTATTGTGTAACAGGTTGTGAGAATGAGTAATGTGAGCTGAAATAAGTGTGGAGAATGTTAAAATATAGGGGAGACTATGTCCAATTGTACTTAGGAATGAGAGGACTTAAGTTGTTTAAGAAGAGGAAGTATTTGGAGAGTTTAAAGGAGTGTTTAGTAGTTTGTAACAGATTTGGATATGAGTTGGTAAATGGGATGAACTAGGATGTAAGGTAATGTATTTTGGATGCTAGGAGTGGCATTAGTTGAGGGAGTATTGGAGGCTAGGAGTTGAGGGAAAAATCTGTAGCATAATGTGGAAACCAAAATCTGTAGCATTAGTGTGAAGAAAACTAATGTAGGGTTGGGTTGAAACTTGAAAAATGGTGTATAAGTAGTATAGAATTGTATAATGGATTAGGGAATGAAATAACATGATTTAGATGGCCTAATTGGTGCTAAAACATGTTAGGATGCATGTAGGAAGATTGGGGAAGCAATGGGTGAAATTGGGAAAGAAAACAAGGCCGTAGCAAGTTTCTGCTACCGTCCGACCCACAGCCTGGATCGGACGCTGGTCGGACATGGCTTAAATAACGATAACAAACCTTTCTGGAATGGTCCGACCCAGGACGTGAGTCGGACGTGGGTCGGACGGCCTTGAAAACGACATTAATTCTTCTCTGGAATGGTCCGACCCAGGGCCGTGAGTCGGACATGGGTCGGACAGGAAAAAAATTTCTTCATCGAAGTTTCTGACTTCGTCCGACCCAGAGGTTGGGTCGGACATGGGTCGGACTAGCTTGGATGACGAACTGAAACCTTCTGGAATGGTCCGACCCAGAGGTGTATGGGTCGGACAGAGCAGTGCTGGGTCGGACGGGTGACTTCCAGAGAACGAGAAACTTACTGGAACGGTCCGACCCAGGTGTTGGGTCGGACGGTGGGTCGGACGGCCCAAACACTTACAAAAAAATGTTTTTTATAATATGACTATAGTAATCATATGTATGTATATGTATAGCCTATACACGGTATGCATATATAAGTAGTATAAACAAAATACACCATTAATGAGTATAATGGTAAGAAAGTAAGTAAAGTATAAGGAAGTAAGTTATGAGTAGTAAAGGAAAGAATGGTTTTATAACCAAGTCAGAAAGTAATGGAGTAGTAAGTATGCATTGCAAGTATCAATGAAGGAGTAAGTAGATCAATAATAGATCATTGATCATACTACTTCATGTATGTATAGGAATCCCATAGTTGAGCTCCAAAGGAACCGGTAGTACCCTACGACGGTGAACGGTATGATTTCCTCATGCCCTGTATCCTAACTTGGTTACCCCGATTTGTGTGCTTATGTGATCACCAACAAGATAAATGCACGAATCGGACTTATATTGGCTTAATCGTGTTTGAACTATATTGTTCTTGTTTTATGCTCTGAACATTTAGTTTGTATAATTCATGAAATGTATGAATGGAAATGAAATGTATGTGTAAGTACGAGTACTTGTGTATGTATGTATGTATGTATGGAGTAGTATGGACTTCTACTAATTCCTAACATCTAACTCCTAACATGAGTAATGAGTAACGGAATGAGTAGAAGCCCGATATAGTTTCGGCACGCGTGAGGATAAGGAGACACAAGAGGTTGGATCCGAATCCTGGCTATAATCTTTTCCCATGGACCAATCCCTTGAATGGGTAGCATCCTGGATTAGTGGGCCACCCTAAAGCCCGTGTGGGATGTAGTAATCCTGCCCGAGGTCATACCGACTTAACTGGAAGTAAAGTATGTAAGTAAGTATTGTATTGTATTGGTCTTGACTATTGTAAGTCATTGACCCGAGTAAAAGTATCGAACACCCGATTAACCCGGGTGTGTAATAAGGCTAACAAGACCTTTGTATGTATTGGAGAATTGTATCTCCGTGATGCGGTGAGTATGGTAAGTATGAATGAATGACTTGCATTGTATTCCTTGTATGTATCGTATGTATGTATGCTTGGTAAATGAATGTATTGTATTGTGTATTGTATTGTAGAGCATGTATGTATGTATGAATGAAACGAACCGCATGTACTCGACCAATTAATTGGCGTACCCTCGCTAGTACGCGGGGTATGCGGTTATCATATGCAGCGTAAGCTGACCCCCTAGGGGGAATGTTTTTACTCCACAGGTACCCGCGAGGCGTGACGGAAGGGTAAGGACGGAATGTGATACTTTTGGTAGATAGTAGGATTGAAACGGTGTACTAAGTTGTACACGGCTAAGGCCTTCTGTGTAGCCGGTGTACCATGTGGTACACCTTTTTGGATAATGAATTCTTGATTGGATAGTAAGGAGAGGATGTATAAACTCTTCATTTTGGGAGTAGGCATTGGAATGTAATCCGTATAACTTGGATACTCGGTAATCAATGTAAGCTAAGTATTTGGTATTGTAAGTAAGTAGTATGTATGTATTTCATTCTAATCATCAGACCGAAACGGTAAGTAGTAGTAGCCTTGTTAACCTTGGAGGGTTAACGGCGTTGTATCACCCCCCGCCGGGAGTAAGTAAGTATTCCGCTGCGAGAAGGGTAAGTATGGGATTGATTAGAGGATAATGGAAGGATTAGCGGTTGGGGTGTTACAAAACTCGAGATACCGGAGGATAGGATCAAACCCTATTCAGCTGTACTAGGTGTTTCGTAGGTGGGATTTCGGCTAAGTCGACAGGGAGCATCGACTTCACCGCCACCCTAGGACAAGGGGACGAGAGGCGCACGGAAGAATTGACAGCCTTCATCCTTCCCGGGCTCTCTGGGTACAATATGTACCTCGGGCGACCAGGAATAACACCTTCAAAGCCATTTGTAGCACCCACCATCTGAAAATGAAGTACCTGACCAGGTCAGGGAAGCTCGTACGGTGAGAGGGAGCCAGAAAGTCGCGCGGGTATGCGAGGTGCGGATCATGAGAACCTACCAGGAAACGAGACCGTCAAAACCGTGGGGTCCGAGAAGGAATTCAAGGGAAAGCTCCGCCTCCCCAACGAGACAGCGGAGCGGTACGAGGCTCCCCTGATCTCCCGAAAGAGGTACCTCTACGAACTGACCCCAACAATATTTTTAAAATTGGAAATGCCTTTGACACAGCGAAGAACAAGTCCATCTAACAAGATTCCTGGAAAAAAGAAGGGCCACATTCGCCTGGAGCACGGAGGAGATGCCCGGATAGACCCAAGCGTTATCCAGTATAATCTCAACGTAGACCCAGCGCACCCGCGATCCGCCAAAGAAGAAGGGTGATCGGAGCGGAGAGGGACCAGGCTGCTCGAGAAGAAGTCCAAAAACTCCTGCAAGCAGGTTTTATCAGAGAAGTGTCATACCCCAAGTGGCTGGTGAACGTAGTTATAGTGAAGAAATCTAATGGGAAATGGAGAATGTGCGTGGATTTCACCGACCTAAACAAGGCATGCCCCAAAGACTTTTACCCGTTGCCATCGATAGACCGACTGGTCGTCTCGTCGGCCCAAAGCTCCGTCTTGAGCTTCCTGGATGCATTCTCTAGGTATAACCAGATAAAGATGAATGAGGAGGACTCCGAGAAAACTTCTTTCGTCACCTCAGTAGGAATCTTCTGCTACAAAGTGATGCCATTCGGATTAAAAAATGCCGGCGCGACTTTCCAACGAATGATAGACAAAGTGTTCCAGGAGCAACTCTCGAGAAATGTGGAAGCTTATGTAGATGACATAGTTGTGAGAAGCCCGTCCAAAGACAGCACATGAAAGACCTGGAAGAGACATTCACCACGCTCGACAAATTCCAGATCAAGCTTAATCCAGAGAAATGCGTATTCGGGGTCACCAAAGGAAAATTCCTTGGTTTCATCGTTGGGCAGCGAGGGATAGAGGTGGATCCAGAAAAGACCCAGGCGATTCTCGACCTCAGTCCTCCTAGAAGCATCAAAGACGTCCAAGCCCTCAACGGGAGACTCACGCCTTAAGCAGGTTCTGCTCAAAGCTACAGGAAAAGGTAATCCCGTTCTTCAATGTATTAAGGAAGAACAACAAGTTCCAGTGGGGCCAGGAATGCAAAGAAGCCTTCGAGAAGATCAAAGTGCTTCGAGAGTTACCCAAGCTGGGAGTCCCAACGCCCGGTCAAGACCTCTACCTCTACCTGTCCGCATCGGCATGGGCGGTGGCAGCGGTCCTAATCATGGAGACGAAAAGAAGGAGATTCCTGTCTACTACACAGGAAAGATCCTGACCCCCGTAGAAAGACGCTACACCAATATCAAAAAAGTCTTTCTTGCTCTAGTAGTGGCATCCCGGAAGCTACGACCGTACTTCCAGTCACACCGGATCTTTGTAAGGACTAACTGGCCGCTAAAGCAAATAACGAATAATTCGAATGCGTCAGGACGCATGGTAAGCTGGGCAGTCGAACTCGCCCAATACGAAAACCACTTCCTACCGCGAACGACGATCAAAGCTCAGGCCAGCGGACTTTATAACGGAGACCAGCTTCGACCAAGAAGGGGAAAGCCACCCACCCCCTTCATCATTCAGGTAGACGGCGCTCAGTGCAAGACAGGAGCGGGAGCGGGGATTGCAGTTCAAACTCCCGATGGACGGGACATCAACTACGCCTTCCGGTTGGAGTTCGAAGTAACCAACAATGAGGCCGAGTACGAAGCTCTCATTCAAGGCCTAGAGGTTGCCATTGCCCTAGGCGCAACGACCTGGAGGTATACTCAGACTCCTTACTGGCACCACCCGACAACTGACAACATATATGAAGTAAAGGAGAGAAACTCTGGAAGTATTTACACAGGGTCCAAGAGCTAAAAACAAGCTTCTCGAGATGCGAGCTTGATAAGTGCAAATATATAGACTTTTAAGGTTTAATACCTTATAAATTTGCAGTATTTTAAGTAATATTTCTCACTTATCTTACGATTTTCCTAGATTTATGTTTTTGATATGAATTGATATATTTTATGTGTTAAATGTAGGAAATATCCATGTTAATGGATAGATGATCTCATGAGCTTTCCAACGCAACAACGGCGAGTTAAACGGACTTATAACGAAGAATCTGGACCAGCTTGAACATTGCGTGAAAAATAGAGAACATTATGTCCGCTTGGTTTTCGGGCGGTCACAAAGGCGGACCACAGCCGCGTCCGCTTGGTTTTCGGGCGTCAGAGAGGCGGACTGGCAGCATCACTGGACGCGGACGAGGAGCGGACGAGGAGGCGGACGACACTGAAGAACCGCGCGAGCTTGGCGAGGACAAGAGACGCGGACAGAAGAGACACGCAGGCGGACAGGAGACAAAACAGCAGCGTCCGCATGAATTAGACGCGGACGCATGGGCGGACGCGCGCGCGGACAGGAGCTGCAGCGCACCAAAAATTACGCCAGATCCAGATTTCTACGACGATAGTTTTCTTCTTCCTGGATCTTCTGCGGCGCCGCACTCCTTCATTAATTGCAGACGCCTTCATTAACTGCAGACTCCTTCGGCGCCCACCTTAATTTGTGCACGCCTGAAGCCGGCTCTGCAATCAATTCCTGCTGTGGATTAAAAATCTCTATCTGCAATCAATCGCTCTGCCCGATGAAATCTCTCACTGCAATATTTACGGATCCGCTTACCAACTCCACTCCACCGCCATCTTGATTCACCCTGTCACTTCTACGTTGTCTCCTTCTGAATTCCTCAGCCTATATAAACCCACACTCTGGTTGCTAAAAAAAGGATTCATTGACCCATTCATCTATCAATCCACGAACTCATCCATTCACCCACGCATCGATCCATCCATCGACCAAATCATTAGCCACACTCCCTCACTCACGTACTCCATTCACTTCATTTCCCTCTATCAAAAATCATCACCCATCCACTCCATTAATTCCCACGTAAACACATACATCCCACTTTTATTTTATTTCCCTGTTGCACGCCAGTTTCAGAAATAAAGTTAGCAGTCAGGGGCAGCGCAAGACGAAGTTAAAGAGAGGGAGCCGGAGTGAACTTCTAAACTGGAGTTATCTCTTACCCTTACTTTAATTTATTTAATTGTAACACCCCAACCGTTAATCACGTCATTACCTCTTAAACCGTTACTAATTACTCCTACTCACGCAGCGGGACTCTAATTACAACGAGGGGTGAAACAACGCCGTTAGCCACCCATGTGGCTAACCAGGCCTTTCTTACATACAGTAACGGTCTGATGAACTGGAACAACCGAGTACTTCATACAAATACAATACTCAATTCATATCTCTACTATACCGAGTCTACAATATACGGATGCCGATAACATACTCGGACTTACACCTCATTCAAACGCATAAGTAATTATAATCTAACTACCCATGCTCACAGCAGTCCCCGTCCTATTCTCTCGAACGGTGGTCAACTTCAAGTACCTGCACACTAAAAACGTTCCCCCTAGGGGGTCAGCTTACGCTGAATATGAAATTCGCATATACCGTGCTAACCGCGGTACACGACTACTTTGGGTCGGATATACATGGAGTTCATTTTTAATCAAACAACATGCATCATGGCAATACAATATATATGTATATCACACAAGGAATCTACATCCAATCACGGAACACGATTCCTAACTAACATAACAATGTTGTTAGTGGTAACTGGTTACTCTTAGGCATTGAGGGTTATTCCTCACTATGCCTTGTTTACTTATTCAATACCTCACCCGCTCTCTCGGGTTACTTATTCGTATACACACCCATTCTCTTGGGCTACTCATTCTTATACTTACCCATTCTCTCGGGTTACTCATACATATACTCACCCCTTTCTCTCGGGTTATTTATACTCATTATCTCACCCACACTCTTGGGTTATTCATACTCAAGCTCTTGTAGATTCTCGAGACATTACAGGTCTCCTACGTCACGCTTGTTACTCTTATTACATACTTAAGCCAAAACTCATGGCTCTCTAGCTTAGTCTTACTTCCCCGGTTTCGACCCTACTCTGGGTCTAGCATGGTGGGAAGGTTCAACTAGCTCACGGAACTCTCTCTTAGTTCCTATCTCTTTTACTTAGGTCCGACTACTCTCGGACTACTCTCGTTCCCATACACTCCTCTCTCGGAGTTATGATAATATCATGTATATTAGTCTAGAAGCATCATTCTCGATGTTTCTAATGACTTTGGGAACTTTACTTAAATTCGGGTAATCTTAGGTTTAAGGGTTACCCTCACAATCATATGCTTATACATTCGGATATTTTCTTATACCGGGTAAAATCCTCATATAAGAGGTCGACCGTATCTCAAGGGAGTCACATAGTCCCTTAGGTCTCTTTTACCTTTCTTATATGTTTACATTATTGGACTAACTTCGATCCTCTCGTTGGAGGTTCATTTATCTCTCCACTCATATTTATTCCGTGGATTGTTTCAATAAGGTTTACTAACCGTTATCGGGTATTTACTCAACCCGTACATCTCCTCACATTCTAGGGAGTTTATATGTTTGCGTTATCATTACACTTAAATCGATAGTTTATGTGTGTTTGCATACTTCCATTGGTTATGTGACTACCCGTTCAACGGGTTTCTAGTCAATCAATACTCACTAAGAGTCGGTCTATGCACTACGTTAGACCACACTGGCATACAAGTATGTTAGCTCATACAACATACAACAATGCATGCATAACCAAACAAGGGATTATTTTCATGCTTTAATCTTGATTAAGCCGGCACACACAAACACACAAATCAGAGTAACTCGGTTAGCATACGGGGCATGAGAAAATCATACCTTTCACCGGGGTTTTTACTTTTACCGTGTCATCTCACCAAGCTCGGGTCACGCACGGTTCTCTGATAATGTTTCAACATTATTATTAATACTAATATCATACGGAACATAATAAAATGTTACTCCCGTAGTTACCCCGTTATCCCGTTTCTCGGTTTTACTTTTATTAATTTGAGTTCTCACTTCTCAATCACTTCAAACACTTTCTCACACTTCCTAGGGCCTTTACATGTCACCAAACAAGGCCTTAACATCTTATAACATCATTAACATTTAAACCCCCACCATTTAAAGCCTTAAAAATACTCTCTGTAGGTTTCTGGGGGTGGTCCGGGACTTGGTCCTCACCCTAAGTCCCGGACCAATTCATTAACTAACTCTCGGGTGAAAAACAATACCTGGTCCGGGACCTTGTCCTGGAGTATAGTCCCGGACCAAAGCAGGATGTGTACTCTCGGCATAAAAACAGGGGGTGGTCCGGGTCCTTGTCCATGGACTAGGTCCCGGACCCTGCTAAAACCTGCAACTCACATTATTTTTCAACCCTATTTCAATCCTTAATCCACACCCAATCCTCCTCTAATCTTTCCACAAGATTCCCACATGTTTAATCACCTTAAAACATGCTCTAAACCTCTTCAAATCATGGGTTAAACCCTTACCCAATTTCCTGCTCAAAATCACAATTTTACATTCTCATTTCAACACTTTGCACCCTTGTGCATTTTCTTACCTCCCTTGACACTTGCATTATTGTTCTCTCTTCATTTAACCATTCCAAAACTTCCAAGATAATGCACACCTCATACCAAGTTCCATGACTCACTCTTAAAACCTAAAATTCTCATTCCTTTTCCTAAAGCTCCTTAGGCATTCACACAAGTTCTTGCTACAGATTTTAGCATCAATCTCCTCTCTTTAAACAAGTATTCCCATGGTGATTTTCTAAGCCAAAACAACCACCATCAACACCTAGTTTCTCTAGGTCATTACTTACTCACAACCATACTCAATCCACTTAAATTTCTACACAAATTTCGCCATAACTTGGCTACATCTCTTAACATTACCCAAAGCTCATTTCCTCACATCATTCATCCTAAAACTAGCCAAACCACAAGGGTTCTACCAGCACACATATAAAACCATCAATACTCATCAAATCCTCCAAATGCAACACAATACATAATTCATAAAGTGCATAACTCTTAGGCTCTTAAATCAACATTAATTTCACAAATGCTATCTCACTTGCATTATTTCTATACAAGCACATTATTACCACACTCATGTGGGGTTCATTTATTTTATTAACCCATCCCAAATTCTAATACATATAGAATATACTTAAGGGTTGGTTTCTTACCTTGGATTCTCTCAAGTTTCCTTTTAAATACTCTTCTCTTCTTCTCCTCTTTTCTTCACCCAAAATGGTCAAGGCAATCTCTTTGCCCATTTCTCTAGACCAATATACCAATGGGTGTAAGGAGTATTAATTAGTTCTCCTAGTTGTAAAAATCATTCATGAACTCAAAAGAAGGCTTAAAGCACAAAATGGGGCATTACCTTTGGAAACCCTAGAATTGGTTTGCCATGAACCAAAGAAGGAGCTCCAACCCACCATTGGAGACTTGGAGGATAGCTCAAAACAAGGAGAAACAAGACATTAATACATGTCAAAATCGGCCAACACAAGGAAGTGGGGAAAAATATGTTCTTCTTTGGATATTTTTACCTTGGATGAAAGAGGAAGCTTCAAGCTTCAAGATGGTGTGCTTTTCTCCTCAAATGGGCAACACCCACGAAAATGAAACTCACCATTTTCGAGTTTTGAAAAGAGAGAATGATAGAGGGTGAGGAGAGGATCACAAATATGTGGTTATTTTTGAGTTTGGAGCTTAAACAAAGCTTGAGCATGAAGAGAAAGAGGGAACTCCATTGTTGTTGTTGTTGCAGCTCAAAATCGCTCAAGGAGGAAGGAGGAGGGGAGCTACGGATGAGAGAGGTGAGGAAGTCAAATGAGAAGAAAGAAAGTGAGAAGGGAGGAGAGAGGAAAGTAACTTATTACTTTACACTTTTTACTATTGTTTCTCTTTTTTTCTTTCTTTCTTTCTTTATTTGTGTGTGAGTGTGTGAGGGACTTATAAAAACTGGCCCCCATTACTTTATTAGGCTGGAGCGTTTTTTGGATTCTGACAGAAAACGCTCGTTATTTTACCCGGTTTGGCACTATTCACTAACCGGGCCCATTTTTCAGATTTTTCTTGTTTCTTTATTTTTAATGGCTATTAAGCTTCCATTAATACTCATTTATAGTTATTTAATCAACTATAATTTTTACGGGTCCGTTTGACCACTTAAAGTCACTTTTCGGGTTTTCTCGAAAGACGTGCTTTAAAACTCCGTTAGCGTTTTAATCCATTATTTGGATCCGTTTTCTTTGGGAATCACTCCCGTATTCTAATTAGGCCTAACTAAGCCTTAGGAATCCATCTCGGACCCTAACGAGATTATATCTCTTATACTCATTAAATGTGCGTTTTAGCGTTTTTCGCGTTTAACGCATTTTTCTTTTCTTTTGGTTTATTCTTTTTACCAATACTCTCTAGGCACAATTAGGCCCTTAATAATTTTATTAGAGTAATTAAATCACCATTTTTAGATCCGGGGTATTAAAATCTACCCCCTTAGGAACTTTGTCCTCAAAGTTGGTGAATCTAAATGGTTACTCTCATGGGCACGCTATGCCAAGGTTATAATACATGTATAACCTTACAGACTCCACAGTCAGTCACATTACATACTACACATACCACACACAAATCACAGCATGTATAGCAATCAAAAATACTCTTTTACTCTCTCCATGGAATTGGTCCGAAGACAAGAAGGCACTACAGTCCTCGAATCCATATCGAGTATTATACTACTGATCCCTCAGGTACCGGTCACGTTGAACACTTACTCTTTCTGGTTCACGGCCGTTTCATGACAAATGGGCACTTACTCTCTCTGGCCCACGGTCCCTTCGGTTCTGATCAAAACGTTACACAAATACATATCCTCAGGCACTCTGGTTGACTCACTCAACACAGGAACATCTCAGGGTACTCTCCCCGTCCCGCTGCCTTTGGAAAAATCACACACTGTCACCGCCCCAACCGGTCACTTAGGACCGCCGCACGTACGGTGCAATGGTTTCAAAACTAATACTCGCCCACCGTTCTACCGGTCATCAAGACTTAAGGCCACAGCCATCGGCGGGTGATAGCGGTTTCAAAACCAGTTTCCGTTTCCATCTTCATACTTGAAGGAAATTCTTTTTCAAAATCTGTTTGAAAATTCTTTTTAAAACATCACACAACTCCAAATCAGATTTATGGTAGTTGTATCTTTCCTTAGCGTGATTACTTGTGACCACTATAGGGAGCTTCAGGAATCATCTAACCCTGATGTGATCAGCATCAGTGTTGAACTATCCTTCCACCCCAATTTGTGTTCGGTTTCCCTTGATCGCTAGCAGATCAAGTTCCACCTCCCACGTCAGTTTCAAACAATCAGATAGTCAAACATTTTTGTTTTCTATCTTTTACTCTTTCTAGTCATATTCACGAAACAATTCGTTTCAATTAATCTCTAGTTCCTAGTACTTAGGTCATTTGTCATTCTCATTGCCTCACTACTTTACCTAGGTATTCCATACTTATGGCTTGTTTTACTCAAATTGTTGCTCAATTTAAAACACATAACATACAACTCCAAAGGATGGAACTCACTCCATCTATCATTCTCAAATAAAATCACCTAGGGAACTCACTCCCTCTTAGGTTACACATCGGTTTCATGCCGATTCATACTCATCATAACTCATGTCTAATCTCACTAGACATATACTATAGGGATTCTCATTCCCTAGGAGTCTCTCTACTCCTCTTTTAATAAATATTACATACTCGTTACTTGCATCACTCATGCACAATACTTACTCGTTACTTGCATCTCTCATGCACAATACTTATACTCGTTACTTGCATCTCTCATGCACAATACTTATACTTACACAATGAATGGGTACACATGTTTATGTAACATGAGGTCCAAACATCAAAACAATTTCTTTTATGCTATGCACATAGTAGTTTACGAACTATACGTAAAACATACTCTAAGCGGTTTCTCGCCCTACCCCCCTTAAAAGGGGTTACGCCCGCGTAACCAACCATATGTTATCACTGAACATTGGTTTACTAATTCAAGTATTATGAAGTGTTTTAACTTCAATGTGGTTAGTTAACTCATAACCAGGTTCGGTTCTAGCCTCTAAGGCTTCAGGCATTTAGGATTAGCCAATTACTCACAATCGCTAGGTATACTTAACCTTTGAATTACGGTCCACGAGCTTATGCTGTGTGACCTGATAACTAGAGCTTAATTCGCTCTTTGGTATTCTCAATGTATTTCAATCGTCGCTTGGTATCTCTTACCGTATGCGAATTCGATGAATTTTAGATTGTCTCTCCAGTTCTCTGGAAATCTACTTCGTATAACACTGTATACCTTTGTGATTATTCACATATTTTTCCCGACTTATTGTCGGTTGAGGTCAAGCTACTACTTAGCATGTAGTGCTTCCTCGTTTAATAATGGCTCATGGATTATGTTTGTTTCTTGGTTCTGTACCAGAGTTCTTCATTCATACTACTCTGCATTTACCATTCATCGATCCTGGGCCCTGTGGGTTACTGCTCACGTTCCTCGTGCATCTTTGGCCAACGGCCGCACGGTTATCTCTCTAAATTCTCACTCAACAGGCTTCGTTGACATTTCTCAATTCCTGGCTCTCCCACTCGATCATTACCGCACAAGTGCAATACCAAAACACTCAGTCATACAGAGTGCAGAAGCGTAAACCTTGACAGTAAATCTCTCATGAGATAGGAATGAACATGTCTCCTTTACCACATTTCTTCATCAACTCTAATCACTATCCGAATATACTCTTACAATGGTCGCTTACTGCGCACCTTAGTCTTTCTCATTTCTATGGCATCCGCTACTACTTTAGCTTCCGCCCGGGTGTTCTCGCCATTTACACGATGGCTTGCCATTCACTTGGCTCAACAACATACGCTATTCTTAAAATCTCTCTGCGCACTTGCGCGCTGCTTACTCTGCAGTTCATATTGCACACATACAGTGTTTACTACTCAACTGATTACTCTTCGGTCTCGAATTGCTGCAATCGAGGTTCCTCTTTACACTCTACTATAGTTTATATGCTCCTTGGCAATATACACATGCTCAAGTTTTACTACACCGCTCTAGTGGTTTCACATTTCATGCCAATGTGGTAGCCTTTCTCTGGAGGATTCACGCATTTGCCGCTCCGTAGGCTCCACAATAACAAGTGGTATCCCCTCTCTAAGGTAGTGGTTCGTGCTCCACAATAACTCTTATGCTTTAATGCATATGTTTTGCAACGTTTGAATCTACAAATTGTAGTTGGTTCTATCGGCTTACAAGCCACCTTGCCTCGAGTCATGCTCCATGCGGCTATTTATATAGGTTTCTTCTTCTCCGTACGCCATTCAATGGTTTGGAGGTATTACTGGGCTTTTCGATAAGGTTGTCTCAACACACTTCCATACATGGAAGGCCCTTTAAATAACTTGATATTTGTTCATGCTCCTTGGCAATCTAGGGTATCCCGTGTTATGAGGGATCCCTTCGGGTTCTACCCGAGTGTTTGCTTAAACACTTGTGTTCTCAACACGATGTTTCGTTCAACTACTGTTGACTCCGGCACCCTTCTCGGATTGTTCCTGGGTGTTACTGAGTGATGCCATTACATCTGGCTTGTATTTATGGTTATGTTCAGTTGCGACTTCGCCTTGCGGCTATGTATAACTCAAACTATCCCGTTTAGGGTTGTAATGTCTCCCGTTATTGGGTAGAGTATTAGTACTTTTCCTTTACCTACTTAATTAAGTCGTTATTCTCTTATTGAGATATACTATGGAATTCTATCCGTTTATCAAACATTGATATGATCAATTAAGGCATTCATCTTATTACTTACACTGGTAATCCATTCAAGTTATTAGGTATTTCCTCCTCCGATTCCTGAGACATATCTCATGTCTGTGCTTAATACTCTGTGCTTCTCGCACTTATTAACGCTATATCCTTAGGTCCGTGACCTTACTGGATTCTAGACTTCCCTTAACTCGGTAAGCTTCCTTGTGTTCTTCGATCATTCGAGGTGTCTATGTCCTGGTTTGGATTGGCTCTTTCGTCCGTAGTATGGAGTGGGCTACTTCCCGTTTTACGTACTCTACTTGTATACATACATGGAGTATCTTATTGATACTTTACCACTTACCTGACTAACTCATAATTGGTCTGTCAGGTCCGCAAGCTCCTCGGAGTGCGGTCGTTCCATGTCTCATTTGTGTATACTTGTAGTGTCGGTCACGCCTATGAAGTATTCTGTCGCCAACTCCTCTTAAATCGTCCTATGATAACTTACCGTGATTCTCTGGTTGGTTTTTTTTTAAAAAAATTTGGGGGTTTTGGGAAAAATTTCATGTTTTGAAGGAAAGTTTGAGTCTTGAAAGTAACTCTTCGCGGCATTTCAATGCCGGTTGCTTCTTACCAGGTCTAGCCTCTTGCTGACCGGTATATTCTTTATACAGTGGTCAGGCCTTTAGGCCTTTCCAAGGTTTCGTTTCAGAATTCTTTAGGGTTTGTGGTGCTATATTGGCTTCTCTTGCCGTCTTGGTACTTGCTAAGTACTGGTCGCTTGTCAAAGCTCTTCTTATTAGTCCCGCTATTACTACTGCACTTGCCGTGGCAAGTGCGCGGTACTGGCGGTTTTTGGGTTAACTCATACCGGTCATGGTATTGTTCACATTGTATTTGGCCTAGCCTTCGGCTCTTCCTTGATCCCGTAGTTGGATAACTGCTCCTTGGAGCTGCTCTCATTCCTCTTGACATGACTGTCATTCATTTAGGTGCTCCTCCACGCTCGCAGTTCCTTAATTACTTTAATTCTAGGCTTTACCTCGTTGCTCGTTCCCACGTCTTTACTGTGGTTACCGAGGTTTAACTTATTTAGGTACCACTTTTGTAGTCCTATTCGGGTGTATCCCGTAGCTATGCTCGTAGCTGTCTAAGCTGTGCCCGTTAGGTATTGCAACCTCTTCGGGTGTGGCAGGGTGGGTGTATCTACTCTTGACTAGATTCTTAGTCGATTAGTGTACCGTTGATGGCATTATTTAGTTATGGCGGTCCGTAGACATGTGTCTCGGTTTTTGTTATTATCATTGCTTCTCATTAATCCGCCTTCTTGCACGGTTAGTGCCTTCTTCTTGCTACTGCTCGGCCAGCTGGGTTCTCGCGACTGCTAAGCATGTCGCCCCAGGCTGCCACAAATTCTGGTCTCCTTTGAATAGGATGTCTCGATCTCCCGCCATTATGTGCGGTTATTGTCATTCCAGCGGGGTCCGTCTCCGGGATTTCCGGTTCTCGGGATCTACCGCATGACAAGTTCTAGTTCATGTTGAAATATTTAGTAACTGCCAGATTGGGTTTCCCCGTCTCTCTGACGTTCTTTCCCAAGCTTTCAATACGGGGGTTGTAGAGGGCGGGTATGGTATTGTAGGTATCCAGATCATACTGGAAGTTCCTATCTAGCGCATCTCTCACGCTACCACTCAACCCTTAGCCCTAAGTCTCTATTTCCTAACTCGGTATTCCTAGGCTCGGTATTTCCAGTCATCAGAGCGATACTTCGCTCTGATACCATTTTTGTAACACCCCAACCGTTAATCACGTCATTACCTCTTAAACCGTTACTAATTACTCCTACTCACGCAGCGGGACTCTAATTACAACGAGGGGTGAAACAACGCCGTTAGCCACCCATGTGGCTAACCAGGCCTTTCTTACATACAGTAACGGTCTGATGAACTGGAACAACCGAGTACTTCATACAAATACAATACTCAATTCATATCTCTACTATACCGAGTCTACAATATACGGATGCCGATAACATACTCGGACTTACACCTCATTCAAACGCATAAGTAATTATAATCTAACTACCCATGCTCACAAGTCCCCGTCCTACTCTCTCGAACGGTGGTCAGCTTCAAGTACCTGCACACTAAAAACATTCCCCCTAGGGGGTTAGCTTACGCTGAATATGAAATTCGCATATACCGCATGCTAACCGCGGTACGCCGACTACTTTGGGTCGGATATACATGGAGTTCATTTTAATCAAACAACATGCATCATGGCAATACAATATATATGTATATCACACAAGGAATCTACATCCAATCACGGAACACGATTCCTAACTAACATAACAATGTTGTTAGTGGTAACTGGTTACTCTTAGGCATTGAGGGTTATTCCTCACTATGCCTTGTTTACTTATTCAATACCTCACCCGCTCTCTCGGGTTACTTATTCGTATACACACCCCATTCTCTTGGGCTACTCATTCTTATACTTACCCATTCTCTCGGGTTACTCATACATATACTCACCCCTTTCTCTCGGGTTATTTATACTCATTATCTCACCCACACTCTTGGGTTATTCATACTCAAGCTCTTGTAGATTCTCGAGACACTACAGGTCTCCTACGTCACGCTTGTTACTCTTATTACATACTTAAGCCAAAACTCATGGCTCTCTAGCTTAGTCTTACTTCCCCGGTTTCGACCCTACTCTGGGTCTAGCATGGTGGGAAGGTTCAACTAGCTCACGGAACTCTCTCTTAGTTCCTATCTCTTTTACTTAGGTCCGACTACTCTCGGACTACTCTCGTTCCCATACACTCCTCTCTCGGAGTTATGAATATCATGTATATTAGTCTAGAAGCATCATTCTCGATGTTTCTAATGACTTTGGGAACTTTACTTAAATTCGGGTAATCTTAGGTTTAAGGGTTACCCTCACAATCATATGCTTATACATTCGGATATTTTCTTATACCGGGTAAAATCCTCATATAAGAGGTCGACCGTATCTCAAGGGAGTCACATAGTCCCTTAGGTCTCTTTTACCTTTCTTATATGTTTACATTATTGGACTAACTTCGATCCTCTCGTTGGAGGTTCATTTATCTCTCCACTCATATTTATTCCGTGGATTGTTTCAATAAGGTTTACTAACCGTTATCGGGTATTTACTCAACCCGTACATCTCCTCACATTCTAGGGAGTTTATATGTTTGCGTTATCATTACACTTAAATCGATAGTTTATGTGTGTTTGCATACTTCCATTGGTTATGTGACTACCCGTTCAACGGGTTTCTTGTCAATCAATACTCACTAAGAGTCGGTCTATGCACTACGTTAGACCACACCGGCATACAAGTATGTTAGCTCATACAACATACAACAATGCATGCATAACCAAACAAGGGATTATTTTCATGCTTTAATCTTGATTAAGCCGGCACACAAACACACAAATCAGAGTAACTCGGTTAGCATACGGGCATGAGAAAATCATACCTTTCACCGGGGTTTTTACTTTTACCGTGTCATCTCACCAAGCTCGGGTCACGCACGGTTCTCTGATAATGTTTCAACATTATTATTAATACTAATATCATACGGAACATAATAAAATGTTACTCCCGTAGTTACCCCGTTATCCTGTTTTCTCGGTTTTACTTTTATTAATTTGAGTTCTCACTTCTCAATCACTTCAAACACTTTCTCACACTTCCTAGGGCCTTTACATGTCACCAAACAAGGCCTTAACATCTTATAACATCATTAACATTTAAACCCCCACCATTTAAAGCCTTAAAAATACTCTCTGTAGGTTTCTGGGGGTGGTCCGGGACTTGGTCCTCACCCTAAGTCCCGGACCAATTCATTAACTAACTCTCGGGTGAAAAACAATACCTGGTCCGGGACCTTGTCCTGGAGTATAGTCCCGGACCAAAGCAGGATGTGTACTCTCGGCATAAAAACAGGGGGTGGTCCGAGTCCTTGTCCATGGACTAGGTCCCGGACCCTGCTAAAACCTGCAACTCACATTATTTTTCAACCCCATTTCAATCCTTAATCCACACCCAATCCTCCTCTAATCTTTCCACAAGATTCCCACATGTTTAATCACCTTAAAACATGCTCTAAACCTCTTCAAATCATGGGTTAAACCCTTACCCAATTTCCTGCTCAAAATCACAATTTTACATTCTCATTTTAACACTTTGCACCCTTGTGCATTTTCTAACCTCTCTTGACACTTGCATTATTGTTCTCTCTTCATTTAACCATTCCAAAACTTCCAAGATAATGCACACCTCATACCAAGTTCCATGACTCACTCTTAAAACCTAAAATTCTCATTCCTTTTCCTAAAGCTCCTTAGGCATTCACACAAGTTCTTGCTACAGATTTTAGCATCAATCTCCTCTCTTTAAACAAGTATTCCCATGGTGATTTTCTAAGCCAAAACAACCACCATCAACACCTAGTTTCTCTAGGTCATTACTTACTCACAACCATACTCAATCCACTTAAATTTCTACACAAATTTCGCCATAACTTGGCTACATCTCTTAACATTACCCAAAGCTCATTTCCTCACATCATTCATCCTAAAACTAGCCAAACCACAAGGGTTCTACCAGCACACATATAAAACCATCAATACTCATCAAATCCTCCAAATGCAACACAATACATAATTCATAAAGTGCATAACTCTTAGGCTCTTAAATCAACATTAATTCACAAATGCTATCTCACTTGCATTATTTCTATACAAGCACATTATTACCACACTCATGTGGGGTTCATTTATTTTATTAACCCATCCCAAATTCTAATACATATAGAATATACTTAAGGGTTGGTTTCTTACCTTGGATTCTCTCAAGTTTCCTTTTAAATACTCTTCTCTTCTTCTCCTCTTTTCTTCACCCAAAATCGGTCAAGGCAATCTCTTTGCCCATTTCTCTAGACCAATATACCAATGGGTGTAAGGAGTATTAATTAGTTCTCCTAGTTGTAAAAATCATTCATGAACTCAAAAGAAGGCTTAAAGCACAAAATGGGGCATTACCTTTGGAAACCCTAGAATTGGTTTGCCATGAACCAAAGAAGGAGCTCCAACCCACCATTGGAGACTTGGAGGATAGCTCAAAACAAGGAGAAACAAGACATTAATACATGCCAAAATCGGCCAACACAAGGAAGTGGGGAAAAATATGTTCTTCTTTGGATATTTTTACCTTGGATGAAAGAGGAAGCTTCAAGCTTCAAGATGGTGTGCTTTTCTTCTCAAATGGGCAACACCCACGAAAATGAAACTCACCATTTCGAGTTTTGAAAAGAGAGAATGATAGAGGGTGAGGAGAGGATCACAAATATGTGGTTATTTTTGAGTTTGGAGCTTAAACAAAGCTTGAGCATGAAGAGAAAGAGGGAACTCCATTGTTGTTTTTGTTGCAGCTCAAAATCGCTCAAGGAGGAAGGAGGAGGGGAGCTACGGATGAGAGAGGTGAGGAAGTCAAATGAGAAGAAAGAAAGTGAGAAGGGAGGAGAGAGGAAAGTAACTTATTACTTTACACTTTTTACTATTGTTTCTCTTTCCTTTTTCTTTCTTTCTTTCTTTATTTGTGTGTGAGTGTGTGAGGGACTTATAAAAACCGGCCCCCATTACTTTATTAGGCTGGAGCGTTTTTCGGATTCTGACAGAAAACGCTCGTTATTTTACCCGGTTTGGCACTATTCACTAACCGGGCCCGTTTTTCGGATTTTTCTTGTTTCTTTATTTTTAATGGCTATTAAGCTTCCATTAATACTCATTTATAGTTATTTAATCAACTATAATTTTTACGGGTCCGTTTGACCACTTAAAGTCACGTTTTCGGGTTTTCTCGAAAGACGTGCTTTAAAACTCCGTTAGCGTTTTAATCCATTATTTGGATCCGTTTTCTTCGGGAATCACTCCCGTATTCTAATTAGGCCTAACTAAGCCTTAGGAATCCATCTCGGACCCTAACGAGATCATATATCTCTTATACTCATTAAATGCGCGTTTTAGCGTTTTTCGCGTTTAACGCATTTTCTCTTTTCTTTTGGTTTTATTCTTTTTACCAATACTCTCTTGGCACAATTAGGCCCTTAATAATTTTATTAGAGTAATTAAATCACCATTTTTAGATCCGGGGTATTAAATTAATGCATTCCTTTTCTGTTATCATTGTTTTGTAACGATGAGCGAGTAAGTATTTTAGCTTCCCGGGTTGGGAAGCGAACCTATTTCCTAAATTCTGTTATGTATTTCTTCAAATAAATTTAGTTAACTGCAACAGTTCAATTCCTGTCCTTCAAGTGTTTTAATTATTTGGCCGGTAGTTAAAAAAACCCTTGTAGTTATTTTATTAAAATGCGAGAGCTGAGATAAATAACTAGACGAAGGAAGTTGAACCTAATTAACAGCTAGAAGCGTGATCCCGCCTATAGGTTAATTAGACTCCAATAGAAACTGCTCTTTATGCGATTAATTGTGTCCGGTCTAGAGCATTAGTCTGCTGCTAGGTCTAACAATTGGTTAGGATTCATTATACTTAGTCGTTAATGAATTAATTAAAGTTCCTGAGTTATTGCAGTAAAATTAAAGGAAGAATTTAGTAACAGATATAAAAGGAATAGGTAAGCAAACAACCCGGGATGCGTTTTTCTATCTATCACATTCACCACTCTTTAAATCCCTCTGTGTTTATTTATCTTTTAAATTGTTCTATTTTTCCTTGTAGTTCAGTTTCTTTTTAATCAATCAATCAAAACCGAAAAAAGTGATATTTCCTGTTTTCTTTAGTTTAACTTAATTTCCAGTTAATCAAATATTTATCAATTAATTGTACGAGGTCCCTGAGATCGACAACCCCATTTAATCACTATTCTTTCCAGGCACATCTTGCGCAATTCTACAGCTGAACTCAAGTGTGGGGTGGACCGTGCAACACACCGTGAACGGACTATGGGGAGTATTCTAAATCCTTTTCACTCTTTACTATTACACATACTCCCCTCTGAACTACTATATGTCTTACTTTCATTTCCCGTTGGATTGCTTGCACAATATTAATACTTCCAAAGCAATGAGGACATTGCTTCACTCTAAGTGTGGGGTGGGGTAACCTCCTTCGTAGCTTATCTTTTGTGTATCTTTGAGCTCTTTTCTCTTGCATTTGTTTAACTCCTGCTGTGTTGCTCAACTTGGAAGGAAGCCATAGAGGAAGTATAATTGGTTAGCTGATAATGGGGTGCAAAATTTTTCAATTTTTCTGGTTTTAACTGATTAAAAGGAAGTCTATGTTCTGTGAATACTATAATGATTGAGAATACTCACCATCTGAACCCTGATAGGGTTCCTTCCAAGTTAAAACCAGAAAAATTGAAAAATTTTGGGTTCAGATGGTGAGTATTCTCAATCATTATAGTATTCACAGAACATAGACTTCCTTTTAATCAGTTAAAACCAGAAAAATTGAAAAATTTTGCACCCCATTATCAGCTAACCAATTATACTTCCTCTATGGCTTCCTTCCAAGTTGAGCAACACAGCAGGAGTCAAACAAATGCAAGAGAAAAGAGCTCAAAGATACACAAAAGATAAGCTACGAAGGAGGTTACCCCACCCCACACTTAGAGTGAAGCAATGTCCTCATTGCTTTGGAAGTATTAATATTGTGCAAGCAATCCAACGGGAAACGAAAGTAAGACATATAGTAGTTCAGAGGGGAGTATGTGTAATAGTAAAGAGTGAAAAGGATTTAGAATACTCCCCATAGTCCGTTCACGGTGTGTTACACGGTCCACCCCACACTTGAGTTCAGCTGTAGAATTGCGCAAGATATCGTTTTGCGGGTATAAGTGATTAAATGGAGTTGTCGATCTCAGGGACCTCGTACAATTAATTGACAAATATTTGATTAACTGGAAATTAAGTAAACTAAAGAAACAGGAAATCACTTTTTTCGGTTTTGATTGATTGATTAAAAGAAACTGAACTACAAGGAAAAATAGAACAATTTAAAAGATAAATAAACACAGAGGGATTTAAAGAGTGGTGAATGTGATAGATAGAAAAACGCATCCCGGGTTTTTGCTTACCTATTCCTTTTATTTCTGTTACTAAATTCTTCCTTTAATTTTACTGCAATACTCAGGAACTTTAATTAATTCATTAACGACTAAGTATAATGAATCCTAACCAATTGTTAGACCTAGCAGCAGACTAATGCTCTAGACCAGACACAATTAATCGCATAAAGAGCAGTTTCTATTGGAGTCTAATTAACCTATAGGCGGGATCACGCTTCTAGCTGTTAATTAGGTTCAACTTCCTTCGTCTAGTTATTTATCTCAGCTCTCGCATTTTAATAAAATAACTACAAGGGTTGTTTTAACTACCGGCCAAATATTAAAACACTTGAAGGACAGGAATTGAACTGTTGCAGTTAACTAAATTTATTTGAAGAAATACATAACAGAATTTAGGAAATAGGTTCGCTTCCCAACCCGGGAAGCTAAAATACTTACTCGCTCATCGTTACAAAAACAATGATAACAGAAAAGGAATGCATTAAATAAATTAAAGTAAGGGTAAGAGATAACTCCAGTTTAGAAGTTCACTCCGGCTCCCTCTCTTTAACTTCGTCTTGCGCTGCCCCTGACTGCTAACTTTATTTCTGAAAACTGGCGTGCAACAGGGAAATAAAATAAAAGTGGGATGTATGTGTTTACGTGGGAATTTAATGGAGTGGATGGGTGATGATTTTTGATAGAGGGAAATGAAGTGAATGGAGTACGTGAGTGAGGGAGTGTGGCTAATGATTTGGTCGATGGATGGATCGATGCGTGGGTGAATGGATGAGTTCGTGGATTGATAGATGAATGGGTCAATGAATCCTTTTTTAGCAACCAGAGTGTGGGTTTATATAGGCTGAGGAATTCAGAAGCAGACAACGTAGAAGTGACAGGGTGAATCAAGATGGCGGTGGAGTTGGTAAGCGGATCCGTAAATATTGCAGTGAGAGATTTCATCGGGCAGAGGATTGATTGCAGATAGAGATTTTATAATCCACAGCAGGAATTGATTGCAGAGCCGGCTTCAGGCGTGCACAAATTAAGGTGGGCGCCGAAGGAGTCTGCAGTTAATGAAAGCGTCTGCAATTAATGAAGGAGTGCGGCGCCGCAGAAGATCCAGGAAGAAGAAAACTATTCGTCGTAGAAATCTGGATCTGGCGTAATTTTTGGTGCGCTGCAGCTCCTGTCCGCGCGCGCGTCCGCCCATGCGTCCGCGTCTAATTCATGCGGACGCTGCTGTTTTGTCTCCTGTCCGCCTGCGTGTCTTCTTCTGTCCGCGTCTCTTGTCCTCGCCAAGCTCGCGTGGTTCTTCAGTGTCGTCCGCCTCCTCGTCCTCGTCCAGTGATGCTCCAGTCCGCCTCTCTGACCGCCCGAAAACCAAGCGGACGCGGCTGTGGTCCGCCTTTGACCGCCCGAAAACAAAGCGGACATAATGTTCTCTATTTTTCACGCAATGTTCAAGCTGGTCCAGATTCTTCGTTATAAGTCCGTTTAACTCGCCGTTTGTTGCGTTGGAAAGCTCATGAGATCATCTATCCATTAACATGGCTTTTCCTACATTTAACACATAAAATATATCAATTCAATCAAAACATAAATCTAGGAAAATCGTAAGATAAGTGAGAAATATTACTTAAAATACTGCAAATTTATAAGGTAATTAAACCCTTAAAAGTCTATATATTTCGCACTTATCAAACTTCCTCACACTTATCTTTTGCTTGTCCTCAAGCAAATAAAGAACAAACTTTCTCTAAGGTTACAGTATCAAACTCCGGGGTTCAACAATCGTGGAAGGAAATCAAGCTAAATGGCAATCAAAAAAATAATCCTGCTCTTAGATGTAGGTTTTTGTAAACAGTGAAACAGAAAATTTTTTAATAAGAGCATGGATAAGTCAGATTGTAAAAATTGAACATAGATTAGCTTGGAACCTTCCACCAATTTCTTTTCTCTAACCTTTGGATGACAAGGGGTGTGAAGTAACACCTTATTCCGTGATACCTTTCAACACCACATACTCATGATCAAAATATGAAAAATTGCGACAATCATTCAGAGTTTTGCATGTTTATTTTTTGTTTTTCTCTTCTCTTTTGTTTTTTTTTTCATTGTCTGCACAATTGTTTC
Organism: Limonium bicolor; assembly: GCA_023374045.1. Lineage (NCBI taxonomy): Eukaryota > Viridiplantae > Streptophyta > Magnoliopsida > Caryophyllales > Plumbaginaceae > Limonium > Limonium bicolor. The sequence goes on from CM041777.1 coordinate 344,137,753, forward strand.
ATCCCCCAGACTTTTCTCTTCACCCATGTAGCGGCTTTGGGCCTTCTATCCCAGATCACAAGACCTTAGGTAGATGGGTGATGAGGCACCCCAAGGACTTAATAACCGAATGAACGAGGCCTGTTTTGGTTCAGAAAACTTTCATTATATGATCAGAAGTACCTTGCCTTATCCTTTCCATACCAAACTTTCACTTAGTTCCATGATTGCCAAGCTAAGGTAGCTCAATTTCCACAATCAGCTTATCCACCAGATTTTAGTGAAATAGATTTAATTTTGAAGAAAGAATTTGATACATACAAACAACGTCAAGCAGAACGATTCTTTGAGGTTGTCATCAGGCTCGATTTCAAAAACTTCCACAAAAAATTTTAGCCTGAAAATTCAACATGTATTGGCCTTTAGAGAAGCTTACTATCATAATTAGAGAACAAAAAAATCAAGTGTGGCATTAGGTGCTACTGGCATATTTTCAGGGAAAGGTCAGAGCTGAAGCACCTTCCTCGGACAAAAAACACCGAAGCAAACGCGCTAGCGAAATTAGCGAGTATGGCCGAAAGGATACCAGGTAGGGTGTGGTTGGAAACCAAGACCAGTCCAAGCATAGACGAAGCCCAGGTCCTGGCGACTAAGCCTCTCGTATCCGAGGAATCTTGGATGACTCCGATCGTGGAATACATCCTTGAAGAAAAGTTGCCACCGGGGGATAAAGAGGCTAGGAGCGTGAAGCTGCGAGCGGCATCATTTTTCCTCGAAGGGGGATGCCTCTACAAAAGATCATTCGCAAGACCCGCCCTCCGATGCGTCACGAACGAAGAGGGAAGTGAACTCATAAAGGAGGTGCACGAAGGGGTATGCGGAAACCACCAAGGGGAAAGAGCCACGGCCCACAAAGTTATGAGGCTTGGTTACTACTGGCCAAGGATACAGGACCACTGCAAGGAATACATTCGGAGGTGCGCCAGATGCCAGGAACACGGCAGCAAGATACATAACCCCCCGGCCATGCAAAAAGCCATATTGTCCCCGGTACCGTTCGCGATGTGGGGGCTGGATATCATTGGCCCCTTCCCGGAAGCATCTCCCGGAAGGCTCAAGTTCGTGTACGTAGCCATCGACTACTTTACGAAATGGGTTGAGGTAATGCCTACCGTGTCCATCACAGCCAAAAGGTCACAAGAGTTTGTATGGAGGCACATCGTGTGTAGATTCGGATTGCCAAGGACCATAATAACTGACAATGGGACACAATTCAATTGCGACAGTTTCCGGGAGTTTTGCGAGCAATGGAAGATAGAGGTAAGATTCACGTCGGTGGCGCACCCTCAGGCCAATGGGCAGGTCGAGAACGCAAACGGGCAGATCATAAAAGCTCTAAAAAGAAGGTTAAGAAACAAAAAGGGCGGTTGGGCCGAACTACTACACCAAGTCCATGGTCCTACCGAATGACAGAAAAGGGGCCAACCGGAGAAACACCCTTCAGATTAACCTACGGCTTAGAGGCAGTTGTCCCAGTTGAAATCATGATCCCATCAATTCGCTGGGAGTCCTATGATGAACAGCTCAACGATGAAGTAATAAAAGACTGTCTGGACCTACTCGAAGAAGAAAGAGCCGTAGCGGCCGCCCGGATGGCAGAAGATAAAAGGAAGGTAGAAAAGTACTTCAATTGTAAGGTCAAGGAACGAAGCTTTATCCCTGGCGAGCTGGTCCTAAGAGAAGTCAAGCACCCCAAAAAACTCGACCCCCAGTGGGAGGGTCCTTACATCATCCATCAGAAGGTTGGGCGAGTCTCATATCACCTAAAGAATGTTGAGGGATACGAATTGCCCCATTCCTGGCACGCAGAATGCCTCAAGAAATTTTATGTGTAAAAATCGATGTAATGCTTTGACAACATCAATAAAGGGGATTATTTTTAGAAAATCCACGCATTAAAAGAAACACCCGGGCCAAGGCCAACAGGATGTAATGCCCTGAAAAAGAAACACCCGGGCCAAGGCCAACAGGATGTAATGCCCTAAAAAAGAAACACTCGGGCCAAGGCCAACAGGATGTAATGCCCTGAAAAAGAAACACCCGAGTCATGCCCTATAGGATGCAATGCCCTGAAAACCTTGTTATGAGTCGTCACACTCAAGCAAGAGCAAAATGAAAAACCCATCTCCGAAAACCCCGGGAGCTCTGGTCGCCTGTAATGGGTGAATCATTAGGTGTGGGATGCCACACCATACCCTGGTCGGATCCCCCCCCCCCCCCGCAACTCTTCCTCCCCTACACGAGGAAAAGGAAAGGAAAGGGGAACGACCGCGAGTACCATCGATTGGCTTCCAAAAGCAAGGATAGGGAAAGAACAAGCGAGAAACGCCCGGTCACTGATTGCGACCGGGCGAGAGCAGGAACGACCAGTCGTCGAAAACGACCAAGTCGCATCCTTAAGATACAAGCGGAACGACCGGTCGACTGAGTGCGACCGGTCGCACCCGCAAAATAAATCAACTAAGGGAAGGCAGTCGGTAGCACGCGCAAAATGAAAGCGACCGGTCACGAAACAAAAAATGGCATTAATTAACGAAACAACTGACAAATAATTCCCTTCTGTTAAAGGGATATACACACCAAAACCAAAAAAAGGGGGAAGGAGAACTAAGACTAATCTAAATTTTCTCCAGCCTATCTAAGTCTCCTTTACAGTGTCGAGATTCGCAGCAGCAGCCCCTAGTATGCTCTTCGAAGACCCAGACTTCCCGGTAGAGGACCGGAGGCCTACACCACCCTGATGCGCGGTGCTCCCGGGAGGAAGAAAAGACGCCTGGCCAGGAACAAAGCACGTCTCCCCAGGAAGGCGCCCAAACTTCTCAAGCACCTCGTAAAAGGAGGTCTTCTGTGCAACCTCTTTAAAAGACAACTCCTGGTAAAGGCCGTCGTCCATAACCTCTCCCTTGCCTGTAAAGAACCTCGAGACAATTTGGCGGCATGATTTAACCATCCTCCCGCATTGAGAAGTGAAGGATTCCTTTAGGTGGGCAAACTTCGTGCTCTGCTATTGCAGGTCCTCTCGCACCTTCCGAGAGTAAGCCTCGAGACCGGCCACCTGTTGCTCTAGGGTGTGAGCATAAGCCCGGTACCGATCGCGGTTAGCGTTTGCGGCAATCAACTCTTCTTCAAGGTCATCTATCCGTAGGTTCAATCTCTCTAGCCCCTCAACAGGATTCCCAGGCCTCGAGCCTAAGTAAGGAAAAGGAAAGGAGAAAACATTTAATAAAAAGGTGAAAAAAGCAACAAAGGATGGATGGGAAAGAGAAATCACCTCTCGCGGCCAGCTTGGATTTTTCTAGCCGCAGCTTAGCAGATTCCTCCTCCAGCATTCTTACTTTCTCTTCGGAGGAAAGTCGTTGCTCTATGGCAGCCGCAAGCTCACCAGACAGCTTATGGAGCTCGGCGGATAACTTCTTCTTTTCGGAGGCCAGGACCTCGCCCGCCCAGGCCACCTCCGCCGCTTCGCCTCGAGGACGACAACTCCCTTTTCAGGAGAGCATTCACCTCGGAGGCAGAATGAAGCTCTTGAGCAAGCTTGGCCCTATCCTCAGCAAGCAACGCCTTCTCCTGTGCTAAGGTGGCCTTCCCGGCACGGAGACTCACGACCTCTTGATCGTGGGAAGCTCGGGCCTGCCCCACCAAGGACTCCAAGTCAGAAAAGGCATGCAACCAGGCGTTAGCAACTCACTTTGTACCTTTTAAAAGACGCGGCTTCCGTCTCCAGCGACTGGACCTGACTCTTGAGGGAAAAATTCTCCTCACGAAGCCTCTTCAACTGCTCCTCGTACTCGTCGCTCTGCCTTGTGCACGTCCGGCGGGCATCGCCCAGCTCCTTCTTTATAGTCGCGGTCTGCTCATGCACCCGCCTAGAGATCTCCTCTTGAACGGTGTCAACAAAGATGTTGTTGGAGGACCACTCTACCCTTAACTCCTCTTGGGCATTGCGGGCCCGGCATTCCTCGAGGTAGAGCTTCGAGCGGAGAGTTCGTGTGTGTACTTCCACACTTTGGGCAAAAGCCACCGTCTGTATAGAATAAAATGGTGAACATTAAAAAATCCGGAAGAGGCATGCAACACCGGCATTAAGGCAAATCACTCACCCGGTAGATCCCCTGCCACAAATAGTTGAGCGAGTCGTCTAGAGGGAAAGAGTGACGCATGATAGCGTCCGCTCCGCCCCCTCCAATCCTCAACCTCTCCTTAGCCGCAATTACAGTCTTCATAGGAGCAAAGAGACCGTCAGGAGAGTCAGACCGGCGAATTGCCTCCTTCCACAGGTCGAAGTAGGAGGACGATTCGGTCACTGGCAATAGAGGGAGGAGATGGCCGCGGTGGTAGAACCATCCATCCTTTCCAGACGGCCCACAGAAAGAATCACTGGTGGGCGGAGGAGGTGAGGACGGTGTGGCGGTATCAGCATCCTTCGTCACCTCCGGGACCGTGGGCACCCCCGCAGCTGCGCCTGGCGTAGCGCCCGTTCCGCTGGCGCCTCCCCCCGGTAGTGAAGCCCAGGGCCCAAAAGGGACAGTCTCCTCCAAAAGCTCCCGATGTGGAGCTGTATCTGAAGTACCTTGCTCGTCAAGGTGCACTATGTCAGAGGCCTTCGTCCTCTTAGCCATATGCGTCACCTTACCCTTCGAAGCAAGGGTCTTCTAGCGGTGCTGAGTGAGAGATGGCTGACCGGGTGCCCCGCCCGCGCCAGATTGTCCTACTTTCTCCCCGGCCCTGCCGGCCTCGGGAGCAGCAAACAAGAGAAATGCGCACAAGTAAATAACCTCAAAAGAGAAAAGAGCAGGTAGCAGCCAAGGCAAAGAAGAAGACAACGAAAGCCGGAACAGGTAAAGCACGGAGAACGAGACCGCACATGCACGCCCTCTCTTGTCCCATGGACTAAGATTGAGATCTGACCCAGGCATAAGAGGAAGAAATACCCGACGGCCGGAACCTGGACTAGTGTACCAAGTACCTGGTTGGTTTGAAGTGTCGGGCGACCGGGCCTCCGGTGTCCGAGGAGACCCCTCTTCACTGCCCCCTGCCGGTCTCTACTTCTTTGTCGGACGTTCAGCTTACACTCCGCACCTCTTCCGACCGGCAACAGCCGCCTCTTCCTCGTGAAGAGCCAACTTCTCCACGGCGTCCAGGGTGGCGTAGTAATCCACCTTCCCTTCCCTAGTCTTAAAGGACATCAGCTGCCAACTATGGAAGGGACCCACCTTTACCCCAAGCTGGGGAAAATCTGCGACAAGGGGCAGGCAGATAAATAAGAGCCGAGGCAAGGCAAAAGTGAAAAAGAGAGCAGAAAGGGGGGGAGAAAGCTCTTACTCTCAGAATGCGTGAGTGAAGCCAGGCGCGAGCCGGTGAAAAAATCCTCCACGCTCGGATGAAGATCACTCACCGCCTTCAGGGCCCGGGACATGCGGAGCTCCGACTTGGGTGGCGTAAGGCAGTGTAGGGAGCCCTTGATAATCGAAGGATAGTAGGCGGCCCCGAGATACCGCCCGGTAGGCGGGACGATGACGAACCACCGCGCGTTCCAGTGTTGAGCAAGCTTCTTGTACTCAAAAAGCGAATATACGGACCAACCAGATATGGTCAAATTGCCGGAATCGACCCTGCTTGTGAAGAACTGGACGAACTCCGTAGCAGAAAGCGCAACCCCCTCCTCGGCGCAAAGAGCAATGTAAGCGTGGAGTTGGCACACCGCCTTCGGGTGGAGCTGAGCAAGTGTGCAGCAGCGGCGGATCAGAAACCCCATTACGAACGGGTGGGGAGGAACCTCCATCCCACGCAGAAAGAAATCAGAGTACACGGCGTACCCACGACCAAAATCGTCGAGGGGATGTGAATCGTCGGAAGGAAGAAAAATCTGAGTCCCAGTGGGAACCTCCACCTTCGCAAGAAGAGAATTGAGAGCTTTAACATCTAGAATGCTAGGTAACGACTCCCGATTACTGGAATAAGTGGACGTAGGTTTCAAGAGCGTCGGGCGGAATTCCCCCCCCCCCCCCCCTCGATTTAGAGCCCACGATGGCGCTTATAGCAGAGACGCGAGACGATTTGGAACTGGAGGACGCCATTGAAGCAGGGAGGTACGGAGAGTGAAGTAAACAGGGAAGAAAAAGCAGAGCGAAGAAAGAGAGAAGACGGAAATAGCAAAGCGAAAGAGGAAGCTCGAAAACCTGAGAAGCGCAAAAAATTAGAGGAAAGAGAAAACGTCGCTCTCCCGAAACCTTTTAAAGGCGGTAAAATAATTTTGGAAATATTTAAAGTATAAAAAACAAACAAAAAGGCACTTTTTGCAGGAAAAGTACAGAGACTCTGCACATTCCGTAGTGACGGCTGGCGTGCGTGAGACGATAAAAATTCGGCAACAGTCACTCCGTATAGGCACAGACGCGAGTGTGGCACAAGCGCGGCACGCGCATCACACGGACCCTAAGAAGTTCCATCCTTTTGTCAGCGAGAAAAAGGGTAGAACTTGTGGGACTGGGAGATAGGGAATGAGAAGGCAAGGCCCAACGCAAAAGCAAAATTTTTTCATTCTCCAAACCAGACTAGAAGAGCCAAATTCTAAGTTCTACTTTCTTCGCTAAAACGCCAAAAGTAGAACTTGTGGGACTGATAAAGAGGGGAAAATATGCCCGGAAGCCCCGAAGAAAAAGCAATAGCCCAGTAGAGCTAAAGAGAATGGAAGAGGAAGGCCAAGGCAATGACCGGGCGTCCCTGTCCAGGCCCAAACAGGTCATAAGCAGTGACCGGTCGATTCCAACCGGTCGCCAAGGGCCCTAGAACATAACATAGAAGGTGCCCGGTCGCCTGTGACCGGTCACTAAGAGCGTCGAAACGTCCGGTCGTTCGTGACTAGACGCCTGGAACGCAGGATGCAATACGAGAAGCGACCGGTCGCCTGTGACCGGTAGCTCATAAGCAAAGTATGGCACAATAGCGACGGTCGCCTGTGACCGGTCGATAGGAGAACAAGGCAGCGCATGTAGCAATTGAAAGTAGGGAAATTAGGATAAGATACTTATTAGATTTTTATAGCTGTCAAAATATTTATGCGCCAGCCTGGCACAATGTGATAGGCCAAGAGGCCTTGAGAAACACTATAAATAGGATTTCACTCCCTCAATTAAGGGTAGATTCATTACTTGAGAATTTCCACTGCTGCATTACTATCGCATTGCTATTAATCTCTCCCTCTTGTGTTCCCTCATTCGGTAACAAGGTAACCCGATAGAACTTGAGAGCTTGACGATAGATTAGGATTCCGATCAGTGTGTAACTAGAGAGAAGATTGTTTGGGAGCTTAGGGATTTATACCATTTCAAGGAGTAAAACAAGACTCCATGAGAAGACAATTTTCGGTAATGCACAAAAGTGAAGGAAACTTTATTTTTCTTTCATTTTCCTTACCTTGAATGAAAGAAGAAACAAAGGAGATCTTCAAACTGAATTTTCCCCTTCAATGGAGTTTCTCCATGGCACCAATCTTGACTTTTGAATATTTTAAAAGATAGAATGAAAGAGCTTGCACTAACTAAGAGTAATATATGCTACTTTTTGATTTGGAGCTAAAATGAGTATTTGGTGAGCAAATGAAGATGGAGGTGCCATGGCTGTTGCTTGGAATGGTTTTGGAGCAGAGAGGAGAAGAAGAAAATGGTGGGGAAGGTGTGAAATGAAGAAGAGATGAGAGAGAGAGAAGACAAGGTAAGACATTGTTTTAAAAACGTAAATAGTCCTTTTTTTCTTTTTCCTTCTTCTTTTCTAATATGGCTGGCATATGGTGATGACTCACCCTACCAAACGGTCCCCCCCATAATAAGATATTTATGGACTTAATTTGGACCATTGACCAATTAAAGTTGACTTAAGGATTATTGGGCACTTATGGGTACTATTCATAATTAGTGCACAAATTTGTGAAATTTTGGTTTCTCATTGATTTAGGCTCCTAATGTGATATAAGTAGTATACATGTTGATAAGGGTAATCTTGGTAACTAGCCACTCAAAACCCATTTCTAAGACAATTTTTCAAAAAATGTGCTTTAAGAGTCCTTAAAGCACAATTTGTGTTTAAGCTTTTTGAGCCTGGTTTTCATTGGTAATTTGATTTAAATGTCCATAGCATGTTTATAAGGTCTCAATGATATTTGGTGCTAATCAAAGTTACTCCAAGCTTAGAGCATGTTTTGCCTAAATTGCCTTATGGTTTTCCTTGTGTTTTCTTTGGTTTAGATTGTCTACCAAGGTTTCTAAGGCATTTTTTAGCCTTATTACATCATAAATTTATGTTACTTAACATACTTATGTTTGTGGTATTTCAATCTACCTCCCTTAATGAACTTGTCCCAAAGTTCCCATGCATCTTATTTTATTAGAAGACATCGGCTATCTCATACCATAGACCATATAGATCAGGTTTATATAAACTTAAACTTCTTCACTCATCAGGTATGACATATATATATATACTCAATTATCATCAACATGCTTAAGCATATATAGCACTCAAAATTCCCTTTGTTGCATCCTCTCATGTCACCGGTCAGAGAAGAAGGCTCACAGGTCCTCGGCTTCATGAGCGAGTGATGCAAGATATTGCCCGTAGGTTACCGACTACTGACACTTACTCTCTCTGGTCTGCGGTCCTTGGAAGATTAAAACAGTCATATACTTTTGTTGTATTCTCTCATGTCACCGGTCCGAAGACAAAGCCACATTCGTCCTCGACTTCATGAGCAAGATACAAAACTACTCTGTTCTCCCAGTCACCGGTCCGAAGAAAAAGGCTCATGCGTCCTCGGCTTCATGGGCAAGACTCAGTAAAAAGGAAGTCCTTTTTACGAGGTCAAGTGAGGGATAATTCCCTCTATTTGAAAATACAAATCCAAGGTGGAAAGATACTTTAACAAAATAATAAAGGAGCAGAGTTTGCCCCAGGAGAGTTGGTCCTCCGAGAAGTCAGTAGCCCAAGAAAAACTAGAGCCCCAATGGGAAGGACCATACATCATACACCAAAGGAATGGACGAGCCTCATATCGCTTAAAAAACGGTGAGGGGTACGAATTGCCGCATTCCTGGCATGGGGAGTGTTTGAAAAAGTTTATGTATAAAATCCATGATTCTTCAATAATGAGGTATATTTTTGAAAAAATAGAAGAGACAATCACCGGCCAACGAGCCGTAGGATATCATGCCTTGAAAGTAAGCACCGGCCAACGAGCCGCAGGTTATCATGCCTTGAAAGTATGCACCGGCCAACGAGCCGCAGGCTATCATGCCTTGAAGTAAGCACCGGCAACGAGCTGGCAGGCTATCATGCCTGAAAGTAAGCACCGGCCAAGAGCCGCAGGCTATATGCCTTGAAAGTAAGCAACGACCAACGAGCCGCAGGCTATCATGCCTTGAAAGTAAGCACAGCCAACGAGCCGCAGGCTATCATGCCTTGAAAAGTAAGCACCGGCCAACGAGCCCAAGCTATCATGCCTTGAAAGTAAGCTCCAGCCAACGAGCCACAGGCTATCGTGCCTTGAAAAGTAAGCACCGGCCAACGAGCCGCAGGCTATATGCCTTGAAAGTAAGCACCGGGAAGAGTCGCAGGCTGTTGAAATACCCTAAATAATTTAAACTAATTTAGGGATTTCTTTTATTTAAAACCGTTATTCTATAATATACTCATTATAATTATTATATCCTTATATGGAATTATGAAAATTAAATCATGGGATTCCTTCCATTTAATCCTAAAGAATACTATTAAATATTGGATTACCATATATTATTATATAGTATTATGAATTTAATAATAAGATTTATAAGTCAATAAATCTTGGAAAAATTTCTAAACACTCCAAGTATATTATAAAGATTTTAGAAAGAGTTGGAACGTTAATTTGAATCATAAAAGCCAATATAAAATCATGGAAACCATAAAGCTTATTAAGCCTTGCTAGGGTTGACTTTTTGAGAATGGTCAAACCAGCCCATGAAACCTATACCAATAAAAAGGTTATGGAAAACCAAGAAGATTGATAAAAAGAACGTCAAAAACGGATCATCCTAGCCAAAGTTATGATAAAATGAAGTTTAGAGCCAAAATTTTGAAGGATGCTGATGTGGCAAGGGCCTGCTGACTCAGCCACGCCCACCTCGGGAATCATGCCACGTCAGAGCGCCTGAAATCCTCCAATTTTGGCTAACTCTTCTCAGCCACCATCTGTTACTGCCCCATTTTCAGACGCCAATATCTCAGCCATCCTAGGGTATTTTTGCATGCCGTTTCTTTCATTCTCTTCTCCTTAATCTCCTCTTTGCAACCATTACTCATACATGCCCTAACTCCTTCTAAATCCACCACAAACTTGATCTAAAGTTGCCTTCCTGAAACTGTCAACCCAGATTTCCAGAAGAACGTGATTAATCTGGTAACTTCGTCTCGCCATAACTCCTTCGTTTCTCATCCAAATTTCGTGTTCTTTAGCTTAATTTGTAGATCTCTAATCCCTCTACAACTTTCCTTTTTATGTCCAAGGCGGATTCTGAATCGAGTAGAAGTTAAAGGCGTCTAAAGATCGCTAGTCGATCACGTTGGGTTTTCTGCCCAGAATTTTCCAGAAAACGATAGGTAAACTCAGATCTTGTGAGATCTGTAACTTTCTCTCTAATCTATCAAATTCAATGATTATTCCACTAGTGTTTAGAGTTACATCCCTACTTTAAAATATGGTAGGTTTGGTGGATTGAATCTTTCCAGGCTGGCGCGAGTTGGTCCGTGAAGTAGCCAACTCAAACTGCACATAAAATCATAGAAACTGCAAAGGTATAAACTCGTAACTTTCGGGTTAAATTTCTTTCCGTATAATGCAATTCAGATTGAGTCCTTGCTATCAACTTATAGATCTAAATATCCTCTTTCGATTAAGCCCTTATACGTATTCTAATTCGATATAGAACTTAACTTATAGATCCGCAAAGTGAGCTCCTCAAAACAGTCAACTTCGAACATTTTCCAGAAAACCGAAATCGAATCCCCTTCGATTTGTGCAATTCCGGTGAGTTTTCTTCCAATTCTTCCGATGTTGTTAATCGGTTTTACATTGTCGACCAAACCCATGTACCAATTTCATCTATTACGCGTTAGATTGAGAGAATTTGTTAGAATTGAATTCGGAAACCTGAAATAACCCTAACTTCGAACCCAGAATCATATTTGATGTACACTACATTATAGCTAGCGAAATCGGTACCATTAGAACCGGAATTCAATTTCGAATCCATAGAAACAAAAATCATCGAATTTGGTTCTGTGAGTTGAGAGAAATCAACAGATTAGTACTCGGGTAATCGCTGGTGGTTGGGGATGAACTCGAGGTTTTTCGGCCGTCCGGTCGTAGGTTTTAGAAACGGACGGCCGAGATTAGATCTGGGGAGTTTAAGTTGGTTATGAATTATAATAGTTCCAGAATTAAACCCTAACTTGTTGAATTAATTTAAATACCTTCCCGAATGTATTTTGACTTGAAATTTTAACCATAGATTTCTTATAAAATCTAGTTTATTTTGATGTAAATTAATATGGTTTGGAGTTTTTAAACATAAGTTATGAGTTTTGCAAGTTACGGGTATTATGGAATTATTTAGATAAATTAAAAAAATATTTTTATGAAATAAAAATTTTATAATATGTCTAAATTGTTATAGCTACTATATATTTAATTTGGAAATTTTGGACAATGGTAAATGGGTTTAAAAATTGTGTTCATGAATTTTTCTTAAGAATAACTTATAATATATGGTTTTTAATGTAACAAAATTAAAGTATATAAACTTTTAGTTTTGGGAATAATGAAAAGATAAAATAACATTTAGTAGCAGTATGTTTATAATATTTTGGGAATGTACTTTAAAGTGAAGTAAAATTATTTACAGATATATGATTATAGTATATATACTTATATGAGAAATAAAAATAGAAACTGATGTTAATATTAAGGAATTAAAACTAATCTACGTTTTATATTATTATATAATTTGGAAGTTAACATTCTTAATTAAAACTAAGGAAAAGTATATATATATTTACTCATATATAAAAAGGGAATAAATAGTAACTTAGGGTACAAACTGGGAGCTAAATAAATCAACACTTATATTAACCTAATACTATAAAGCTAATATACTAAGATGTAGTAAAAGAAATACTTTATAAAACATACATGGAATATAGATAAATGCTGAAGTAATAAAGATAATTAAATTCAATAAGCTACATAAAGGATGACTTAAAAATATTCTAATACATGTATATGCATATAAATATTAAATAAAAAAAGGGAAAATACTTTATTTAATAACCATATATCGGTTGGGGATATGCCTAAAAGTTATTAAACATAATTAAATACAATAAAATTTTTAAAACGTTATGGATAATCTTAATACATAAAGATATATATATGTATAAATACATTAAAATAGGAAGGAAATAACATTCCTTATGGGATATATACTAAAAGAATATGGATATTAAACCTTAGGATTTTAATCATTGTGTAATAAAATAGTCAACGATAACTTAAGGGTTTAATTAAACAACGCAAACGTAACACGGTCTTGGGCTAACCTACTGAGCCTAAGTTTATGAACTCCAAAAGCCCACTTAAACGATTCAAAGAGAGTTTGGGCCACTCTCAGGGCTAAATCCTAAATCATTCCTAATTAAACGAAATGGGCCTAACAAAGGATTTAATTAACAAAATCAAGCCCCAAACCTTTGTGAGAGAATAATGCTAAACCTGGAACTATAAATTAGTAAGAATGGAAGGTTGTTTAGTTTATAAGTCCCTTAACTAATCGACACTTGGAATACATTAATTATAGGTTACTATTGGGGGAACGCTCATTCAAAGTTAATTACTGTTCTTCACATACCAGGTACGATTTCTCGTACTCTTATGCTTTGCTAACAAGACTTACGGGATGTTTGTGACAAACGCTAATTGAGCTAAAATGGATTTCTAAAAGGAAATGGTTATGTGACTAACTCAGCTTGTGTGACTAACTGAGCCTTGAATGTGAAACTTACATGGGTATTGGTTCCTTCTATTTGGTTGTTCCATTAGACGTTAACTGCATAGGGTTTACGCTTCTACACTCTGTAGGACTGAGTGTTTTGGTATTGCTCTGGGTAGTTAGTGATCTAGTGGGAGTATGGAGAAGGACAATCTTGGTAATTCTTCTTTGACTCTGGACATCGTTTCATCCATGAGCTGGGTCTTGTTGTTTTGACGTCCGCGCGTCTTCAATGGTAACAGTAAGGGGCTGTATATCCCTTGTCCCAAAAAGGGACGTAGTGAACAGTGAGGGACTGTATATCCCCTGTCCTAAAAGGACGTACTTGGCGGTGGGGGCCATCTCTCCCAGTTGATTTGATTCCACTCTTGAGTTATGGGTTCTTGGATCTCTTCTTTCATTCCTAGTCCTTGTGACTACCTGGGTCTTCCTATTCCTAATTGGAACTGAATCTAACATAAACAATGGATGTACACTAACTTATGGTATGATTCTTCTGAGCGACTAACTTTAACTTTCTGTTATGTATTACTTTCGCAACTTGTTATCTTGACTTGGTGATTTTTGAAGTGCCTTGTTCCTCTGTGTGGTTTTAAATGATTGTATTCAAGCTATTATATATTAAAGAGTTGTATTATAAGTTTGTTCTGGAGGATCGTACCAGTTCCATTCCAGGGAACTGACCCACCCCTCTCGGGGTGGGCTGCTTGGTTTTATCTTGCAGGTACGAGTTATTATACAGGTGGCCACGAAGAGAACAAGTGATTGGGATGGGAATAGGTTTTGTGGAGAGTTTATGTGTTTTATTACTGTTTTATTTTTGTTAAGTTTTTCTCGAGGTTCAGGCCGTGTATGTTGTAATCTTTTAAGTTGTAAATTGGTGAGGTTTGGTGCCGGGTGTTTGGAACCCGATGGTCTGTACGCCTTTAGTATTTTATTTCCGCTATAAATACGTTAAATAGGGGCGTTACAGCTGTCATGCCTTGAAAGTAAAATCCGGAAAAAGGCTGTGAGCTATCTTGTCTTTTTTTTTTAAAAAAAGATCCGGCTAAAAAACCGCAGACCTTAAAGGCCTTAGAAAAAACATGTATATAAAAATTCGGTCAATAAGCCGCAAGCTCTTCATATCGTAAAAATAAGCACTCGGCTAACCAAACTTACGTAAAAAAAACATGTAATGAGGTATTGCGCCCAAAGAGTGCTACTTAAAAAAGAAATGCCTCAGTAGTATGCAAATTGGCTAAAAAGAGAATGGAGACAAAAGCACAGTAAGAGACCCGTAGCTCCGGCAAAGAGGTAACAAAGGCTGTAAAAGAATAAGCTTGTATTCCTCCCAGAAGTGGGGTAAAATCAATAACAAGAGTATGATCCTTACAAAAGATTCGACGTCCGCAAAAGATACATACCAAAAGAAAACCCCCTAAAAAAAAGAGAAAACCATCCTATTTTTCTGCAGCTAGCTTGTCACCACTATCAGCCACGCTTTCAGAGGATTTGGATCTCCCTGTATTGCGCTACATCCCTCCAACGGATGGCTGGACGTTGCTTCCGGCTAGAAGAAAGGAAGCTTGACCAGGGCCAAAACATGTCTCACCGGGGCAGCGGCAGAATCTCTCGAGTTCTACGAAAAAGTTAGACTTCTGAGCAATAGCGTTGAACTCCAGCCCGTTATATAGTTCATCATCCAGCACCTCCCCTTTCTCCAAAAAGTGCTCCGAGACGACTTGGCGGCAGATATTAGCTATCCTGCGGCACTGAGAAGCGAAAGACTCCTTGAGATGGGCATTGATAGTACCTTGCTTTTGTATTTCCTCCTGAGACTGTCGCGAGAACGACGTGAGCTTAGCCACTTGGGTCTCGAGAGTCAAAACCTGAGCCCGATATTTGTCGCATTGAGTGTTGGCCGAACACAGCTCCTCATTAACGGTGTTCACTTGATCGTTCAGCTTCCGGATATGCTTCAGAAGGTTGTCAGAACTAGGGCCTAGCCGGAACACAAGAAGGGCAAAGAATGAGGACAAAAAAAGAAGGTAACAAAAATCAAAATCCGGAGGCTTACCTTTGTTCGACAACTCGGTATTTTCGATTTGGAGACGAGACATGGCACTCTCCAAGTCTTTCACCCTCTCTTCCAGCCTAGCCTTCTCGCTTGTCAGGGCAGCTTTCTCCGCAGTAAGAACCTTCTTCTCCTCTTCTAAAACGGAGCAACCCTGGAGCAGAGATTGCTTCTCTTGTTTGAAAGAGGTTCTTGACTGCTCTTCCAGTGCGGCCTTTTCTTCCGCCGAGCTGTTGAGTTCCTGGATAAGCTTTCCCTTCTCCTCCGCAAGGGCTTTATTTTCTCGGGCAAGGGCCTGCTTCTCCAGCTCGAGCGCCTCGACCTCCTGCTTGAAAGAATTCTTTTCGTTGAAAAGGTAAGATTTGTCAGATTGGAGGGCGGCCACCTCTTTCCGATGAGCAGACCGCACCTGACACAGCAAAACGTCTAAGTCTGAGAAAGCCCGAGCCGCCTCATCTTTTCCAAAAGCAAGACGGTTTCGTACCTCTATCAAAGTATCGTCAGCATGGAGAATCCGGTTTTTAAGGGAAAAATTCTCCTGTTGGAGGCTCTTCAGCTCTGATTCATACTCATCACGCTGACGGACACACTCCTGCCGGGATGACCGTAGCTCTCTATTTAACGCCTCAGTTCTTTCTTTCACTTTGAGGTCGATCTCGTACTGAATTTGATCGATATAGGCGTCATGTGTGGAGCGAGTCCACTTCAGTTCCTCTTGAGCATTATCGGCCCGACTCTCCTCATAGCAGAGCCTGGTCTGGAGGTTGCCGGAGTGAACCTCAGCACTCTGGGCCATAGACATCACCTAAAAACGGAAGCACATATCACCAAAATAAAAAAAAAAACAAAGCAAAGCAAGAAGGGAGTACAGAGAAATTATTCAAAGTCAGCGAGGGTGCACCAACCCGAAAGATGCCCTCCCACATGAAGTCAAAAACATCTTTAATTGGGAGGGAGTGCCGCATGATGGCATCTGCTCCCCCATCTCCCGCCCGCAACTTTTCCTTGATTGCAGTAGTGGTTGCCGGAGGGGCAAAGATCCCGTCCGGATGACCGGACCTCTTTATTGCCTCCTTCCAGACAGCAGAATACTTAGCAGATTTGCAAGAGATAAGAGGAAGGGGGTGCCCGCATGGTAGAACCATCCTTCCTTTTGGGAAGGACCGGTGAAGGACTCCTGAGCAGGAGGAGGGGGAGAAGAAGAGGAAGCCACGATGTCCACCCTTTGCTTGCTCCGTAGTTCAGGATTTTCGGGCACCGGTCGGTACTCCATCGTCCTTTCCCACGCCGCATCCTTGGCCAGGGCAATATCAATTGAAAATGAGGCTGAAGCCTCAGGGCTGCCGGAGGTTTGATCCTCTCTTAATGTTTCTGACAGCAGAGCCTTTGGCTTTGACGCGGTTTTCTTCTTTAGCTTATGCTTGACAGGAACAGAGACTGCCGCAGTAACCAAAACAGACACATCCGCACTATCAGAAGAATCGATAAAACGCATACAAAACCAGGGACGGGGAGCACTGTTTAAAAGACAGAAAGACGCAGAAGAAAGAGTGATCGATCAAAAACCTTGTTCGGTCGGAGGATCCGTGCAAAGCCCTGTGGCTTCCAGAGTATTTTCTTGGCCGGGATCTGAGGAAAAGTAACCCGAGAAGTCAGGAAACTGTTCGCAAATTGGGGTCGGGTGACCAGACTCCCGCTCCGGGCGAGAACCAAGGTCTAGACCCGAACCAGGGGTTATAGGAAGAAAGACACGACGCCCAGACTCTGGACTCACGTGCCATGTACCTGGCAATCCGGCGTTAGAACATTCGGGGGATTCCAAGCTTTTCTTTTTTTTTAACTGCCCAGCTTGGTCATCTCCTACTTCTTGCCTGGAGCGCTTCTTGGAAGGAGCTGTATCTCGCAAGAGCTGCTCGGCCGCACCAACGGCCGCATCTATTGAGTTGTAGTAGTTGACCCTTTCGCCGCCGCATTTGAAGCTGACAAAGTTCTAACTATAGAAAGGGCCAATTTTGTCTCCCTTCTGGAAGAAATCTGCATGCAACACACCAAAACAATAAGGGAACTAGCGGAGAAAAAGCAATTTACACTAACAATCAAACACTTACTATAGTAGGTCTTCAGGGAGGATAGGCGTGCTTTGTTGAAGAACGCCTCGATGGTCAAAGGCTCGCGGCTTCGTGCCTTCAAAATCTTTGAGATAGGAAGCTCGGCCGGAGGAGTACGGGGCAGACCAACTGACCTTTGGTGACCTCGAGCAGTATCGGACACCCAAGTAGCGGCCGGAGGGGGGAGGGGGGGGGAGAGGACGGGGAACGATGACGAACCACCGTGAGCTCCACCCATGTACCTTCTTATAGTAAAAAAGGGAGTATCCGGTCCTCGCGATGATAGTTAGGCTGTCGGGATCAACCCTAACCGTGAAGAATCGGGCGAACTCGGTGCCCTTCGGCCGAATTTTGTTTTCTTTGCAAAGGGCGACGAAAGCGTGGAGGTACGAGATGGCCTTTGGATGTAAATGAGCAAGAGAACAACAGCGCCGAAGCAAAAAACCCAACACGAAGGAATGTGGGGGAATGGTCAAGCCAGAGGGAAAGAAATCGGCGTAAACTACGTACCCTAGACTGAAATCATCGTTAGGGTGGGAGTCAGAGGACGGAAGGTAAATTTTGGTGCCAAGTGGGACTTCTACGCCACTGAGACAATTGGAAAGAGCGGAAAAGTCGAGATTAGAAGGAGAGGGCTCGCGACCAGCCAAAAAAGGCTTCGAGAATTTCAGGAAGGAGGGACGAAAGCCGCTAGAGGAGCGAGAGCCTTGAATCGCTTCAGTAGCTGGCGAAAAGTTCTCAGCAACCTTGCTCTTCTTTGCGCCAGAATAAGACATTGAGAAATCAAGCACGGGATTAAGAAGCGACGGCGATGAAAACAAGAGCAGAGCGCGATAGCAGAAGGGTGAAAGAGAAGACAGCGAAGGCAAGGAGACGAAGGAGGAAAGATAAGGAAGCTAAAAAACTCGGGCTTTAAAGAGAAGTTTCTTTTTCCCACTCAAATTAATAAAAATATGTATATGCACAGACAAAAGTCATTTTTTGCAGGAAAAAGAAAGAAGGCTACACACTTCCTAAAGACGGTTCTGACATTAGAGGGATCTTACGTATTATACATCGAAAACAGACGAGAAAATTCGAAAAGAGCGGCGCAAGACAAGCACGAGTCACGAGCTCCGCACATGACCTTTAAAAAAGTTATTTCTCTCCAAAAATGAAGAAAAAGAACTTGTGGGACTGGGATGAGGAAAGGACGAAACACAGACAGAACGAAGAACCACGGGGATGGCCGCAGCCGCAAATTTTTTCCTCAAAACACAAGACACTGAAGTTCTACTTTTTTCATCCAAATTCAGAAAGATAGAACTTGTGGGACTGATGAGAAGGGAAGAAATGATACCAAGCCAAACAAGACACATAGTGCATCCGGCCCCCTCTAGCCGGATGGAAGTAGAAACACATAGAGCATCTGGCCACCTCTAGCCGGATGGAAATAGGATTCAGGCAAGATAAGACGTAGTGTGGCCGGTCGCCTATGACCGGCCAAAACTCCTAGATGAGGGTAAATCACACATGTAAAGCACTATAAATAGGGATGTACCCCCATGAAATAAAGACACGTAGTAATTGGCAAACAGACTTAAGCTCGATTCTAGCAAAAGACTCTCTCTCTCACCCTCTCTCCCTCGCGAAACTTGCGATCAAAACCAGGTAACATAGGATAGAAAGGAAGATCAAATTGGATAGGAAAGAATACTTCGTTTCAAATTCCTTAAGGAAAAGGAAGTGCATTCCTAGTAGAACAAATATGAGAAACAAGATAATAGGCTCTGTGGAAAGAGGCCACAGTTACTAAGAGATCGAGTCAGTATGGAATACAGAAAGGAGCTAGATCATGCCACATCTAAGAACACGGTAGATGGATTTCCCTTGATTAAGTTCAAGAAGAACACTAAGTGTTATTATGGAAAGATGAAAGAGGAGATCGACAATAGAATACTTCATAATTAGCAATAGCTAAACGTGTGACAGACACTACGAGTTTACTAAAACGAGATATGGGACAACTGCACTCCATAGGGGGCTTGCAGGCCTGACAGACTCATTTATGAGTTAGACGGGTAAGTAGTAATGTACCAGTAAGGTACCTCATGCACGTAGACGAGTAGTGTAAGGAACACGGGAAGTAGTCGACTCTGTACCACGACCAACGGCGCAAGATCAGACGAGAGAAGCTACTACCACAAACATTTGAAGAGAAGGAACTCAGTTAAGCCAGCGACACGAGGGAATCAGAGAACTCATTTCAGACAGGAAATAATTAAGAATTATGAAGTGTAATGAGCACGAATTATTAAGTGCAGACATAGGACATGTCTTAAGACGTCAGAGATAAAACTGTAAAGCACAATAAGCACTAAACAGTAGTTTCAGATTAAGCATCATCTTCAGACCAAAGGTCAGTTGGAAGAACAATTTAGACACTTGAGAGAACACTAAGAGTATGAACATTAGATCTTCAAAGAGAATGGATAGACAAGCTATAGCTCATTAAGGCCATGTATATATAAAGATAACACGTGTCCATTGAGAGACCTTTAGTACTAAATTATAAGCATGCAGAAGAAGGATATATAATACTATAAAAGGATAAGAAAGGCAAAATAAGCCTAAGGTTATTAGAGTCGCGCAGTGGAAGCTAGAAGATCGGCACCTTAAAAGGTTGGATATACCTAATGAACGAGAAAAGGAATGATGTACCACACATCTTCCAATTGAACAAATATAAGACTTATCGACTGAATGCTTTAGAACCTTTGAGGTTAGACTAAACTAAGTTGAGAAAATGGTGTAAGTATCGTTAAGGATCCTTGATACAGAGACTAAGCTAGTAACATGGTTGAGACCCTCTGATCGAATCATAAGTGAGATAGATGACATGGAAGCTAGAACGCTTCGTGAGAACTAAGCATATTGAACCTAGGTTCAAGGGTGATATCATGTTGATTACGTGGGCGTAATCCATTTTAAGGGGGGTAGAGCGAAAAACCGCTTAGCGTATGTTTATGTACTGAGTACGTAAACTATGGTGTGCATAGCACAAAAGAATTTGAGAATTTGTTTTACATATGCATATGTATATATTATGAGATTAATTATGGTTATTGCGCACAGAAGATGTGAATACCATACGTATTAAGTACCTATCTTGTTAACTCTAGTGTGAGTACAAGTTAAGAGAATTAGTGAAGAGAATTAAAGAGACTTAAGGAACATACGAGATACGAGTCGGTATGAAACTACATGCGAGATAAGAATAAGAAAACACTATGAGATATTATTCGGTATGAGTATGAGGAAGGAAATAGTAATGCTATGAGGTATAAGATGGTAAGAACTGGTATGAAACCGATATAGAACTTAGTAGGAGTTAAGGTACAGAGGTAATTACTAAGAGATGAATTGGGAATGTTTGTTGGACTGAGTCCACACCTTGGAGATGTATTGATTATGACTAGAATGACTAAAAAGATAGAAAATTGGAAATGAGTGAATTATTTGATGTTTGAAAATGACGTGGGAGGTGAAACTTGATTTTCTAGGGATCAAAGGAAACCAAACACAAATTGGGGTGGAAGGATAGTTCAACACTGATGCTGATCACATCAGGGTTGGATGATTCCTGAAACTCCCTACCAGTGGTAACAATTAAATCACACTAAGGATAGAGGCATTAGAATAAAACGGAATTGGCCACCCTAGTTTCATCGAGGAGGTCTAGATGGTCCTGTATTCCTTGATTGTTGATTTCTTCATCATACGATTCCCACCTTACTGATGGTACTATAATTTCCGCCGGAATGATAGCCTCTAACCCATATGTTAGTCTGTAGGGTGTTTCTCCTGTTGGCCCCCTTTCTGTTGTCCTGTATGACCAGAGGACTTGGGGCAACAACTCTGCCCACCTTCCATTTCTTTCATCAAGCTTCTTCTTTATTGCTTTCACAATCTGACCATTCTCATTCTCAACTTGTCCATTTGCTTGGGGGTGAGCCACCGATGCGAATCTTAAGTCAATCTTTCATTCTTCACAGAATGACCAAAAGCTTTCACAATTGAATTGTGCTCCGTTATCAGTTATTATCACCCTTGGAATGCCAAACCTGCATACTACATATTTTCAAATAAATTCTTGCGATTTTCTGGCTGTGAAAGAGATAGTGGGCATTGTTTCGACCCACTTTGGGAAATAGTCGATGGCGACATACATGAATTTGAACCTCCCAAGTGATGCCTCCGGGAATGGCCCTACAATATCTAATCCCCACATAGCAAAGGGGATTGGGCAGAGGATAGACTTCTGTTCTGCCGGAGGATTGTGTATTCTGTTTCCATGTTATTGGCACTTGAGACACTTTTGTATATACACCTTGCAATGTTCCATCATTTTCGGCCAAAAATACCCAAGCCTCAAGATTTTGTGCACTGTGGTTATTTCTTCTTGATGGTTTCCACGAGATCCATCATGTACTTCTTTTATTAGCTCGGCCCCTTCGGCCATGGTAACACATCTTAGCGCTGGCCTTGCGAAAGATCGTTTGTATAGCTGGTCATTCTCAATGAAAAAGGACGCGGCCCTTCTTTTTATTATTCTGGCCTCCTTCTCTTCTTCCGGCAACTTTCCTTGGCGTATATACTCTATAATCGGAGCCATCCAAGATTCTGTCTCTACACTCGAATCCACAGTAAATACTTGAGCTTCGTCTATGCTCGACGCAGTCTTGATTTCTAGCCATATTTCGTTAGGCACCCTTTCAGCCATACTTGCTAATTTTGCCAAGGCATCAGCCTCGACGTTCTCTTTGCGAGGAAGATGCTTTAACTCACATCTTTGGAAGTTTGCTTTTAGCTCTTGGACTTTGAGCAAGTATCTCCATAGCTTTTCCTCTTTGACTTCATAGACGCTGTCATTTTGTCTTGCCACCAACATAGAATCTGAGTATACTTCTAATTCTGCGAAAAGTAAAAATTTATAAGTTTTATCTCTAATCAAGATTTTATAGGAAGGAAGGAATAGAGAGGGTATCTTCCTATAGGACCTGTTGCCCGCAGGGCGGTAGCCACTTCCAAACCCTGGATAAGGGCTTCGTATTCAGCTTCATTGTTGGCAATGTCAAAGTCTAGCTGGAAGGCGTATTTAAGCTTCGTCCATCCGGCGCTTGCACTAGTATTCCGGCCCCTACCCCAGTTTTGCATCGGGCTCCGTCAACTAAGATAACGTATGTATTCTGGGGTCTCTCTTCTTTTGCAAAGTTTACTTCTGTTATGAAATCTGCCAAGGCTTGGGCCTTAATTGCTGTTCTGGGCAAGAAGTGAATTTCATATTGTGTTAGCTCTACAGTCCAGCTCACCATTCGGCCGGAAGCGTTTGGGTTGTTCGCTATTTGCTTGAGCGGCCAATTGGTTCTGACAAAGATCTGATGTGACTGAAAATAGGGTCGTAATTTTCTTGATTCTACCACCAATGCGAACAAAATTTTCTCTATGTTTGTGTACCGTCCCTCTGTTGGGCTTAAAATTTTGTCGGTATAATAGACTGGTATTTCCCTTTTCTCATCCATGATTAAGACAGCCGCACTTGCCCAATCTGTCATGGACAAATAAAGGTAGAGGTCTTGGCCAGGGGCAGGTACACCTAACTTAGGCAGATCCTGGAGCATTTCCTTGATTTTTTCGAATGCATCTATACATTCTTGTCCCCACTGAAATTTGTTGTTCTTCCTTAGGATGTTGAAGAACGGGATTGATTTTTCCTGAAGCTTGGAACAAAATCTGCTTAGCGTTGTGAGTCTCCCATTTAGGGCTTGGACATCCTTGATATTTTTGGGTGGAGAAAAGTTGAGAATTGCTTGACTTTTTTCTGGGTCAACTTCGATACCTCGCTGTCCGACAATGAAGCCAAGAAACCTTCCTTTAGTCACACCAAATACACACTTCTCCGGATTCAGCTTGATTTGATACTTGTCCAGAGTATCGAATGTTTCTTCCAAATCTTTCATGTGTTGCTCTTTCGATGGGCTTTTTACGACTATATCGTCAACATAAGCTTCCACATTTCGAGCGAGTTGTTGACAAAACACTTTGTCAATCATTCGCTGAAAGGTAGCCACAGTATTTTTTAGGCCAAAAGGCATTACTTTGTAACAGAATGTTCCGGCTGAAGTGATAAAAGACGTTTTTTCCGAATCCGCCTCCTTCATCTTAATCTGATTATAGCCGGATAATGCATCTAGAAAACTTAACACAGAAATCTGAGTAGTTGAAACTACCAATCTATCTATTGATGGTAGGGGATAGAAATCTTTAGGACACGCCTTATTCAAGTCTGTGAAATCCACACACATCCTCCACTTTCCATTTGCTTTCTTCACCATGACAACGTTAGCCAGCCATCGTGGGTAAGTTACTTCCCTGATGAATCCGGCCTTGAGGAGCTTTTGGACCTCGCTTGCGCTGCCAAATCTCTTTCTTGCCCTATTACTCTTTTTCTTTGCCTGATTGCCGGATGCTTTGGATCTACTCTGAGCTCATGCCGGATAACACTTGGGTCTATTCCAGGCATTTCGTCCGTGCTCCAGGCGAATGTTGTCCTTCTTTTTTCCAGGAACCTCATTAAGTGAGTTTGCTCTCCGCTGTCAAATGCAGTTCCTATTTTAAAAAACTTAGAAGGGTCAGATTTTAAATGTACCTCTTGGGGGGCCTGAGTCGTTTGATGTCCTTCATTTTCTTGACTTGGCTCCGGGGGAAGTGGTAACTTCCCATTGAATTCCTTTTGTTATCCTCTAGATTTGACCACCTCTTCGCTAGGAAGATTGTCCATGATGCGGACCTCACACATCCGGTCATTTTTTGGCTTCCCCTTATCGTAACCAATTTCCCGCTTGTGGTTAATACTTCAACTTCAAGTGATGAGTATTGCATATGGCCTTGAAAGCATTGACTCCTGGTCTTCCGAGATACATGTTATATCCAGAAAGGCCTGGCACATTGAAAGCCGTGAGCTTCTCTATTCTTCCTTTCATCCCCTTGACCCAGAGTCATTGTAAAATCTATACTGCTGGAAGATGTGGTAGAGACTCCTCCTAAAAATCCTCCTAGAACCGCTGATTATGGCTTGATCCGGTCCTCAGGCACTTCTAGCCTTTTAACCGCTTCTGCTGATATGACATTTGCTCCGGCTCCGCTATCAATCAGGTTCCCTCCATCATTCGATCGTTTACTTGCACGAATTACAAGTGGATCGTTGTGTGGGTATAGCACTCCATCTTCATCTTCATCGGAAAAGAAAAGTAGAGGGAAGCTTTCTCTTTTGGCGATCTTCCTCTATGGGAGTTCATGATGCACTTCATGAATGTGCCTTTTTCTTTCATTAGGGGTTAGTGGTCCTACCTCCGAAAAAAGTCCTGTGAGTTTTCTTAGAAAAAGTTTTGTTAGCCTTCTTTTGGGAAAGGGGGTTTGCTGTAGACATAATGCAAAATGAAAATACCATTTCTCTTATTTCTTAACGTAACGCTTGACAAAGATTATGCCTATATATTCGATTTTTTGGAAGACAATCTATGATAAGTCTTATTTTTAAAAGTTTGTTGCCAGAGAAAAAGGAGAAAAACTTTTACTTTCCATCCCTGCAGACCTGTTATCATACCAACCGATTTGCTGTGGTCAAGCCTGGGGTGGACTTCCTCCTCCTGTCGGCCTCGTGGCGCATTCTGGGCGTTGCTCTGTTGACCGCTGTATTGCTTCTGTGCTCCGGCTTGTTGCTTTCACTTCTTTTTATTCTCTGTAATGATTCGGAGTTCTTTGGCCAGGGTAGCACAATTTACAGTCCGGTGGCTGTGATTTCCATGATACTCATAGAATGCTACTGGAATCTCCCCTTGCGGTGGTCTTTTTGGCTGGGGAAGGTACCCCTCTCTTACTGCGGCAGCGTACTTCCCTAGATCGATGTAAACAACGGTCCTTGCCCCCTGATGCTGCGGCCCTTGAGAGGAAGACCCGGCGGTTGATTTGTAATATGGTCTGTACCTCGACCCCCCTCCTCCGACGCTTCCACCTTGTCCTCCTTTCTTCTCTGATGCGGTCGTATTTTTGAAGCTATCTACTAGCTCCTTAGCCTTATTCTCTACTATTTCAGATTTCAAAAAGTCATGGATCATTTTTGCCAGTTCTCCATGAATTTTTGGTGCTTTGGTTGCAATTTTTCCAGCAAGTCGAGGCTGAGCCAAGCCATTACCAAAAGCTTTAATAAAAATTTTCTCATTGATATCATCAATTTCCGCAACTTTCTTATGGAAGCGCTCACTGTACTCCTTCACAGTTTCTCCCCTTCGCTGTTTGACATCCATCAATTCTATCGTCTCTTTCTTAACCCTCTTGCTCGCGGTAAAATATTGTTGAAACTCTTCGGTTAGTTGCTTGAAGCTGGTGATGGACTGCGGTTGTCTTGTGGAGATCCATCCTAATGCTCTCTTTGAAAGCGTTCCAGGAAATAGGTTGCAGAGAGCAAGGGAACTAATCCCTTGAGTATTCATGGCAAACATGAATTTTTTGATATGTTGGGCGGGATCCCCTGTTCCATCATACTTCTCAATCGCCGGAGCAACAAAGTGCGGCGGGAGCTTTGCTTTCCTTATCCTTTCCGAGAAGGGATACAGGCTCATGTCTATCTGACCGTCCTCCTCCGTTTCTTCTTCGCTAACGATTGTATTGTTCTTCCGATCTTTACTTTCTTCGCCATTACTTCCTTTTGAATCCTTGTTTCCCGATTGTTCTAGGGCTTCAGTCATTTCATCCCACTTTCTCTGATATTCCTCATCTCTTTGCATTAATTCTTGTTGCAGAGTCTCGTTTCCTTCTACAATCTTTTCATCAATCGATCTGACCAATCCTTTCAGCATTTCTTCGAGATCTCTTTTAGAGATAGCTTCTGGCATTTCGGAGCTCATTTCTGCTTCGGTATGATCATTCTCTCCAACGGTGTTCTTCAGCGCTTTTTTAGATCTTGGAGCCATTTCCCATATTTAGATCCTGCAAGAAATACGATTAGTTACTTTAAACTTTTCCTTACCGACGTCAAAGATCACTTCCCTACTTTTACGTGGTCTCGTGGTTGCTTCTTGCTGTTCGTTTCCCACAGATGACGCCAAATGAAATGAAGTATTCTTTCCTATCCAATTCAATCTTCCTTTCTATCCTATGTTACCTGGTTTTGATCGCAAGTTTCGCGAGGGACAGAGGGTGAGAGAGAGAGCCTTTTGCTAGAATTGAGCTTAAGTCTATTTGCCAATTACTACGTGTCTTTATTTCATGGGGGTACACCCCTATTTATAGTGCTTTACATGTGTGATTTACCCTCATCTAGCAGTTTTGGCCGGTCACAGGCGACCGGCCACACTACGTGTTATCTTGCCTGAATCCTATTTCCATCCGGCTAGAGGTGGCCGGATGCTCTATGTGTTTCTACTTCCATCCGGCTAGAGGAGGCCGGATGCACTATGTGTCTCGTTTGGCTTGGTACCATTTCTTCCCTTCTCAGAATTGTAGAGTGCTTCCTATGAAATCTTACCTCACATGGTCTAGACTACTGGCGTCAATGCACAGTTCGTCTACCATCTTATTTCCTTACTTATATCGGTCTTAGCTCACAGATATAATTGCCTTTGTGTCAATATTTGACGGTTTATATATGATGGTCGCTCTACTGCGCACCATGACTTAATCCACTTATATAGGTATTGTCCTCACGACCTCTGCTACCGTGGTAGTTGGCCTTTACTCTGTTGCCCATTGATGGTGCAACTACTTAATCATTTATTCTAACATCTTATCTTATATTCAATCCCTTCCCAGTGTAAACACACTGGGAGTTCTTTAATTCCGGGTGTATGGCGGTTGCCACACCGTGCCATAAAATCGTTATCTCTTAATATGAAAGGTTTCGCTTCAATTTCGGGTTCGCAAGTGGGTTAGTCTCTCTCACATTCTTCCCTCCTTTACGATGTTATTTACCAAGTAATTTACTGGTTACTGAAGAAGTTATCCATTGAGTCATATGCTCTTCTGAGCGTTGGTCACTTGACGTGCCATATTGTGCACTCACAACATTTATCTCTAGCGATTACAGATTCCTAAATCCTGAGTGTCGGATCTAAGGTATGTCTATGCTGCCTTCCTTATTATTTATGTGTAACTGGAATGTTCTAAGGTAATTTCAGGGTTTAGGGTTTCCATTCTCTAATAAAAGAGTATTCTATCTCTAATAAGTGAAAGCCCTTTTTGAGGGGTTTACTCCCACTCATGGCCCCACAACAAGGAGAGGTATCCCTACCCTAAAAGGAATGGTTTGTTCTCCGGCCCTGTCAATAGTATTACCTCAATATTCTCATTGGTGCCCTTTAGCTAATTACTCCACAATTAACTTATAGGTTTTGTAACCGATTGTATCTACAAATTGTAGTTCCTCCATGGCTTAGATAAGCCCTCTTATGCCTTCCGGTGCCTCGACTCTGATGTGGTTAACATCCTTGGCTCGTAGGTTCTTAGTGCTTAATTTTCTTAAGTGAGAGTCAGTGCTCAGTTCACTGTTGTACTGTTACTTATCTATAGGTTATCCTCAGAAATTTCTAGTTCTTTGAATTCTCCCAACCATTAGGTTACATGTTAAATGTTGTACCGGGTTTCATGGTAAGTTACTGGATCCGGCTTCCCGCTATGGTAGTTCGGTTAAGTAGTCTGACGTTAGTCAATGTTGTGACAATCCCTTCGCTCTCATGGACTTGCGTCCATTAACAATTAAGAATTCACTCGTATTAGGCATCAGCCTTACGGTGTCTAAGTTGGGTATTTATCTTGGATATCATGTGCTTCTGTCTCAATGCTTCATTCCACATTTGTTGACTACGCCACCCGTCGATGATTAATCATACTTGGGTGTTAACGGGTCAGGCAACTATGTTAATTGTCGTTTATACATTTGTTCAGCTCAACTATGCCAACTCTATGGTGTAGTCCTCTGAGCTTCCCTTTGTGGGGATGGTATTTCCTTAATCCTTAGTAGGTTATAGCTCAAGTTCCTTTACTCTATCCCTGTTTCCGAGGTTTACTAACATCTTCAATGAAGAATGTTTGTCACTGGTATTTCTTGTGGTCATCCTGGGAGTCTTATCCCGTTCTTGTTGGAAGTCGTTCCATCGACTGTCTTCATTGTATCTAATAATACAATCCTTGTATGTTATCACTTATGTAGTGTTTTGCTCGGATTACTGAGTGATCTCTTAGGTTCCTCTCTTCGAGGTTCGGGATTGGTGTTCTTACCATACTGTCGCTTGTTGTTGTAGTAGGTTGTACTGTTGCGAAAATTTATATCGTTTAGTATTCTGTCCAAGTTCAGCTCCCTACTGACTGGTGTGTCGACTCATCTCATCATGGTCAGGCTGTCAGGCCTTTCCAAGGTCTCATTCTCCCGTTCTTATGGATTTGTAGTCCGGTATTAATACGTATTACGACTGTAGCGTTCTACAATCTCGCCATGATGGCCTTCCGTATAGCTTAACTGTGGTAGCACTTGCTACAGCAAGTGCGCCATGCAAGATGGGGTATCGGTACTATGCACATCAGTAATGGTACTTTCCCTTAATCTCAATGTGATACGTATTACGACTGTAGCATTCTATAATCTCGCCATGATGGCCTTCCGTATAGCTTAACCGTGGTAGCACTTGCTACAGCAAGTGCGCCATGCAAGATAGGGTATCGGTACTATGCACATCAGTAATGGTACTTTCTCTTAATCTCAATGTGATTGGTAGTCCTCGGGACTCCTTTGATGTTCTCTTGTTTTGGATAACTGACCATCCGACAGTTTCCTGGTTGTTTTGACAGTACTGTCACTTATTAGGGTGTTCCTCTTTCTAAGGGAACCCCTCGTTATTTACTTATGTCTTAATCCTCGCTCCTGTTTCCACGCGTTTGTCGTGGTTACTAAATACTAACTCTCCTTACGTAATACATTATAGTCGTTTGCGCTATGTTGGTCGGGTTTTGGTAACCTTCTGAGTTTATGGGGTTTGGAGTTCCCCGTTTCGTAATAGACTTCTCGGTAGTCTTTATTCTCATGTTATGTATCATCCCACTGCTATGCTCTTTCGGACCGCTGTCCGGTACTCATGTCGCTTCTCTTTTCTTCCTCATTGCACTAATAGTTCTTTACTTAACATTGGCATGGCGGGGTATCTTGACTGCGTAGCATGTCGACCCATGTTGTCGGTAATTACCGTTCTCTTATTGCAAGAATTCCGTTGGCAGCGCCTGTTTCATCATTGCGCTCCAATTAAAACCTCCAAGTTCTCATAAATTGTTGTATAATGATGTGTTTCTCGTATTGCTTAATGTTAACTAACTACCAGATCGGGTTTCCCCCGAGTAAGAGAAGGCTTTCTTCTCTCTGGCGTTTGTTCCCCATATTCAAAGTTAGGGTAGTGGAGGGCGGGTTTAGGTACTATAGATATCCGGTAAGCACCGGGAAGTCCTAACTAACGCACCTCTCGCTTTATCTCTCAACCGTTAACCCATAACTCAAACTCTAAATCGGTATCCTCCTAAGTTCGGTAATTCTAGTCATCAGAGCGTACGCTCTGATACCACTTTTTGTAACACCCCAACTAATAAATCCAGTCTCAACTCATAAACCTCAAACCAATTATATTAACAACACAATGGAATTCTTACAACAATTGGTGTTACCGCCGTCAGTCACCCACGTGACTAACTAGGCATACTAAATACCCCATGATCTAGCTACGGTCTGATGGACCTGAATATACCAAACATTAGTATCCTAAAGTCTTAACCAATTACATATTCTTAATACAAGTATCTCACATCCTAATACATTATACTACATCTCGCACCATTTACTAAACGAGTGTACATGCACAACTCGTGTAACAAAAGGGAAAGCAACCTGAAGTACTCTACCCGAACCTACTCTCAGGACGGTCGTCTTCTGCTATTCACCTGCAGAATAAACAGTTGCCCCCGAGGGGGTTGAAACAGAGTATCACATCCTAATCCAATTCGATCCGACTTACTATCCTACGTTACCTGGCCTCGATTACAAATCTCGTAAAGGAGAAGAGAGAGAGAGAGAGAGAGAGAGAGAGAGAGAGAGAGAGAGAGAGAGAGAGAGAGCCTTTTGTTAGAATCAAGCTTAAGTTCGATTGCCAAATATAGCGTGTCTTATTTCATGGGGGTACACCCCTATTTATAGTATTTTGGGGCCTGGTCTTATGTTGTCACTCTGTATTTTACATGTATAAGTACGGTTTTGCCCTTCCCTAGCATCCTTGGCGGACCACAGACGATCGGCCATATTACACTTTGTTTTGCCTAAGTCCTACTTTCATCCGGCTGGAGACAGCCGGAAGCCTTATGTGTTTCTATTTCCATCCGGCTAGAAGCGGCCGGATGCTCCATGTGTCTTGTTTGGCTTGGTACCATTTCTTCCCTTCTCATCAGTCCCACAAGTTCTATCTTTCTGAATTTTCGGTGAAGAAAATAGAACTTCTATGTCATGTGCTCCGGCGAGAAATTTTTGCGGCTGCGGCCAATTCTGAGGTTTTTTGCCCTGCCTGTGCTTCGTCTTTTCCTCATCCCAGCCCCACAAGTTCTTTTCCTTCATATCTGGAGAGAAAGAACTTCTTATTGGTCATGTGCGAAGCTCGTGACTCGAACCTGTTCTGTATCGCTCTTTTCGAATTTTCTCGCCTATTCTTAGTGTAGAATACGTAAGGTCCCTCTTCTGACTAATTGTCGGAACCGTCTTTAGGAAGCGTGTGGCCCTTTCTTTTTTCCTGAAAATATATATATATATTATTCATTTGAGCGGGAGAAAACTTCCCTTAAAGTCCGAGTTTTTGAGCTTCCTTCTCTTTCCTCCTCCGTCATCTTGCTTTGACTGTCTTCTTCTCTCGCCACTCTGCTATCGTGCTCCGTCTTTCCTTTCGTTGTCGTTGCTTTTTGATTTCGTGCTAAGTTCAACAATGTCTACCTCCGCTGCAAAAAAGAGTAAGCTTGCCGCGAATTTCCCACCTGCCATCGAGGTGATTCAGGGCTCTCGCTCCCCTAATGGCTTTCGTCCCTCGTACCTGAAATCTTCGAAGCCCTTTTCGTCCGGGTGCCAGCCCTCTCCTTCCTTTCTTGATTTCTCCTCCCTTAGTGATTGTCCCAGGGGTGTTGAAGCTCCACTTGGTACCCAGATTTTCCTATCATCCCCCGATTCTCACCCCAATGACGACTTTGGCCTTGGGTTTGTGGTTTACGCCGAATTTTTCCGCTCCGGCCTGACCATACCCCCACACCCCTTTGTCTTGGGCTTTTTGCTTCGTTGTTGCTGCTCTCTTGCCCATTTACATCCGAAGGCTATTTCACATCTCCACGCATTTGTCTCTCTTTGTGAAGAAAACAAGATTCGGCCGGAGGGTACCGACTTTGCCCGATTTTTCACGGTTAGGGTTGACCCTGACAGCCTAACCCTTATTGCGAAGGCCATACTCCCTTTTTGACTACAAGAAGGTTCATGAGTGGAGCTCGCGGTGGTTCATCATCATTCCTCCCCGTCCGACCGCTGCCTGGGTGTCCCATATTGTGCCGAAGTCACCAAAGGTCAGTTGATTGTGTCCCCTACTCGCCTCCTCCTCCGCCAAGCTGCCTAATTCGAAGATTCTGAGGGCACAAAATCACAAAAACCGCCGACGTCGAGGCATTTTTTCAAATGCACGCTTATCTTCACTGAAGACCTATCACAGTAAGTGTTTGATTGTTAGCGCTAGTTTTGCTGCCTCTGTTGTTTCTCTTATTGCTTTGGTGTGTTGTACGTAGATTTCTTCCAGAAGGGAGAAAAGATCGGTCCCTTCTATAGCTGGAACTTGGTCGCCTTCAAGAGTGGGGACGAAAAGATCAATTATTACGATATGCTGGATGCGGCTGTCGTGCGGCTGAGCACTCTTGGGAGATGCTGCCCCTTCTACGAAGCGCTCAAGGCAAGAAGCCAGAGATGACCAAGCTGGTCAGTCGAAGAAAAAGAAAAGGCTGGAATCCCCTGAACGTACTAACGCTGGATTGCCAAGTACATGGCACGTGAGTCCCGAGTCTGGACGCCGTGTCTTTCTTCCCTTCACCCCTGGTTTGGGTCTAGACCTTGGTTCTCGCTCGGGGTGGGAGTCTGGTCATCCGACCCCGATTTGCGAACAGTTTCCTGATTTGTCGTTACTTTTCTTCAGATCCTGCTCATACTTTGGAGGCCAGAGGACTCTGTACCGACCCTCCGGCCAAACAAGGTTTTTGATCGATCCCTCCTTCTTTCTCGTTCCTTCATTTTTTACAGTGCCCTTCTGTCTCGGCTTTGTATGTACTCGAACCTTCTGGTAATGAATTACTCTGGTTTTTACTACTGCGGCAGTCTTTGTTTCCTGTTAGCCAAAGACTAAAGAAGAAAACTACATCAAAGCCAAAGGTCCACAGCCAGGGACAGGAGAGGACAAACATCTGACAACCCTGAGGCCACATCCTCATTCTCCATTGATGTTGCTGCGCCAGGGATGCGGGTTGGAAACGACGGAGTAATCGGCAGGTGCCCGAAGATCCGGCTTCGGAGCAAGCAAAGAGAGGACACATGGCCTCTTCTTCTTCTTCTTCTTCTTCTCCTCCTCCTACCCAGGAGTCCTTTACCGGTCCCCTCCCAGAAAGGATGGTTTTACCACCTTGTGGCACCCTCTTCCTCTGATATCCTGCGAATCTTCGTCAAGTATTCTACTATTTGGAAGGAGGCAATAAAGAGATCCGGTCATCCAGACGAGCTCTTCGCTCCTCCGGCAACCGTTACTGCTACTAAGGAAAGGTTACGGATGGGAGATGGGGGGCAATGCCATTATGCGCACTCCCTCCCAATAAAGATGTGTTTGACTTCATGTGGGAGGGCACTCTTTCGGGTTGGCGTACACTCCTTTTAAATATCTTTCTTTGTGTTCCTTTCTTGTTTTGCTTTGCTTTTCCTTTTAATCTTGTTAACTGTGCTACTTGTTTTAGGTGATGTCCATGGCCCAAAGTGCTGAGATTCACTCCGGCAACCTCCTGTCCAGGCTTTGCTATGAGGACAGTCGAGCCGATAATGCTCAAGAAGAACTGAAGTGGAGCCGTTCCTTTCATGATGCTTATATCGACCAGATTCACTACAGATTGATCTCAAGGTGAAGGAGAGGACTGAGGCAATAAACAAGGATCTGCGGCTGTCTCGGCAGGAGTGCGTCCGTCAGCGTGACGAATATGAGCTGCAATTGAAGAAACTTCAAGAAGAAAACTTTTCTTTAAAAAGTCGGATCCTGCAAGCTGACGAAACTTTGATAGAGGTACGAAACCATCTTGCTTTTGGAAAAGACGAGCTGGCTCGGGCCTTCTCTGACCTAGACGTTTTGCTGAATCAGGTCTGCTCTGCTCACCGGAGTGAGGTGGCTTCTCTCCAGGCCGACAAAGCTTTTCTCTATGAGGAGAAGAACTCTTTTAAGCAGGAAGCTGAGGCGCTAGAACTGGAGAAGCGGGCTCTTCAACAAGAAAATGAGGCCCTTGTAGAGGAAAAGGGGAAGCTCATGCAGGAGCTTAACTTCTCGTCGGAGGAAAAGGCTGCACTGGAAGAGCAATCAAAGGCTTCTTTCGAACAAGAGAAGTAGTCTTTGCTTCGGGATTGCTCTATTTTAGAAGAGGAGAAGAAGGCCCTTGCTGCAGAAAAAACTGCTTTGACAGGTGAGAAAACCAGGCTGGAAGAGAGGGTGAAAGACTTGGAGAAAGTCATGTCACGCCTCCAAGTTGAGAATGCTGAGTCGTTGAACCAAGGTAAACCTTCAGATCTCGATTTTTTCGTCTCCTCCTTTTTCTCCCTTTATTTCTTACTATTCTTGTGTTCCGGTTAGGCTTGAGCTCTGCCAATCTTCTGAAGCATGTCTGGAAGCTGAATGATCGGGTAAACAGTGCTAAAGAGGAGCTGTCTCTAGCCAATGCTCAGCGTGACAAATATCGAGCCCAGGTCCTGACCCTTGAGTCCCAAGTGGCTAAGCTCATGTCATTTTCACGGCAATCTCAGGAGGAGATACAGAAGCAAGGCACGATTAATGCTCATCTTAAGGAATCCTTCGCTTCTCAGTGCCGCAGGATAGTCGACATCTGCCAATAGATTATCTCGGAGCACTTTCTTGAGAAAGGGGAGTTACTAGATGATGATTTGTACAATAGGTTGGAGTTCAAAGCTGTTGCCTAGAAGTCCAACTTCTTCGAGGAGCTCGAGAGATTCTGTCGCAGTCCTGGAGAGACATGCTTTGGTGGTGGCCAAGCCTCCATTCTTCCGGCTGGAAGCAACATCCAACCGTCCACCAGAGGGGTGCAGCGTATTTCTAGGAGATCCAAATCTTCTGAAAGCGTGGCTGGTAGTGGCGATAAGTTAGCTGCAGAAAAATAGAATGGGAGTTTTTTATTTTTAGAAGGTTTTTTTGACTTGTATCTTTTGTGTTTGCCGAATCTTTTGTAATGATTACACTCTTGTAATTGTTTTTTAACATGCTTGGGAGGAATACAAGTTATACTTTTCACAATCTTTGTTAACTTGTCTACCGGAGCCGCCGGTTTCTTATTGCGCTTTTGCCTCCTCTTTTTTAGCCAATTTGTTTATTACTGTGGTATTCTCCCTTTTTTTTTAATGGCGCACATATGGTTATCTTATGCAAGTTTTGTCAGTTAAGTGTTTACCCTTACAACACAAGAAGCTTGCGGCTTATTGGCTGAACCATTGTTTTAGCCGAATCTTTTCTTTCAAAGTATGGTCATCTGCGGTTTTTGGTCGGATTTTTCTTTCAAGGTGTGATAGCCTGCGGCTCGTTGGTCGGTGCTTACTTTCAAGGCATGATAGTCTGCGGCTCGTTGGTCGGTGCTTACTTTCAAGGCATGATAGCCTGCGGCTCGTTGGCCGGTGCTTACTTTCAAGGCATGATAGCCTGCGGCTCGTTGGCCGGTGCTTACTTTCAAGGCATGATAGCCTGCGGCCCATTGGCCGATGCTTACTTTCAAGGCATGATAGCCTACGGCTCGTTGGCCGGTGCTTACTTTCAAGGCATGATAGCCTGCGCTCGTTGGCCGGTGCTTACTTTCAAGGCATGATAGCGTGCGGCTCATTGGCTGGTGCTTACTTTCAAGGCATGATAGCCTGCGGCTCGTTGGCCGGTGCTTACTTTCAAGGCATGATAGCCTGCCTCGTTGGCCGGTGCTTACTTTCAAGACATGATAGCCTACGGCTCGTTGGCCGGTGCTTACTTTCAAGGCATGATAGCCTGCGGCTCGTTGGCCGGTGCTTACTTTCAAGGCATGATAGCCTGCGGCTCGTTGGCCGGTGCTTACTTTCAAGGCATGATAGCCTGCGGCTCGTTGGCCAGTGCTTACTTTCAAGGCATGATAGCCTGCGGCTCGTTAGCCGGTGCATTCTTTTACTCTTTTTCAAAAAATAATACCTTTTTATTGAAGAATCATAAATTTTACACATAGAATTTTTTCAAACATTCCCCATGCCAAGAATGCGGCAATTCGTACCCTTCACCATTTTTTAGGCGGTATGAAGCTCGTCCCGTCTTTTGGTGTATGATGTACGGTCCTTCCCATTGGGGCTCTAGTTTCTTAGGCTGTTTGACTTCTTGGAGAACCAACTCTCCTGGAGCAAAACTTCACTCTTTTATCCTTTGGTTGAAATATCGCTCTACCTTGGATTTATCTTTTGCCATCCTTATTGCGGCGGTCACCCTAGTTTCCTCGAGGAGGTCTAGACAGTCCTATATTCCCTGATCGTTGACTTCTTCGTCATACAATTCCCACCTTACTGATAGTACCACAATTTCCGCCGGAATGACAGCCTCTAAACCATATGTTAGTCTGTAGGGTGTTTCTCCTGTTGGCCCTCTTTCTGTTGTTCTGTATGACCAGAGGACCTGGGGTAACAACTCTGCCCATTTTCCCTTTCTTTCAGCGAGTTTTTTCTTTATTGCCTTTACTATCTGACCATTCACATTCTCGACTTGCCCATTTGCCTGGGGGGTGAGCCACCGATGCGAACCTTAAGTCAATCTTCCATTCTTCACAAAATTCCTGAAAGCTTTCGCAATTGAATTGCGCTCCGTTATCAATTAATATTGCCTTTGGTATGCCAAACCTGCATACCACATATTTCCAGATGAATTGTTGTTATTTTCTAGCTGTGATGGAGATAGTGGGCATTGCCTCGACCCACTTTCTGAAATAGTCGATGGTGACGTATATGAACTTGAACCTCCCTGGTGAAGCTTCTGGGAACGGTCCCACAATATCTAAACCCCACATAGTAAAGGGGATTGGGCAGAGGATAGATTTTCGTTCCGCCGGAGGATTGTGTATTTTGTTTTCGTGCTCTTGGCACTTGAGACACTTTCGTATATATTCTTTGCAATGTTCCATCATTTTTGGTCAAAAGTATTCGAGCCTCAAGATTTTGTGCGTTGTGGTTCTTTCTCCTTGATGGTTTCCACAGAGCCCATCTGCACCTCTTTTATTAGTTCTGCCCCTTCGGCCACGGTAACACATTTCAGTGCTGGTCTTGCGAAAGATCGCTTATATAGCTGGTTATTCTCAATGAAAAAGGATGCGGCCCGCCTTTTTATTATCCTGGCCTCCTTCTCTTCTTCCAGCAACTTTCCTTGTCGTATGTAATCTATGATTGGAGTC
Organism: Limonium bicolor; assembly: GCA_023374045.1. NCBI lineage: Eukaryota > Viridiplantae > Streptophyta > Magnoliopsida > Caryophyllales > Plumbaginaceae > Limonium > Limonium bicolor. The sequence goes on from CM041777.1 coordinate 344,174,820, forward strand.
ATCCAAGATTCTGTTTTGTCACTCGACTCTACCGTGAATACTTGAGCCTCATCTATGCTTGACACGGTTTTGACTTCTAGCCATATTTCATTGGGTAATTTTTTTGTCATACTTGCCAATTTTGCCAAGGCATCAGCCTCGACGTTCTCCTTGCGAGGAAGGTGTTTTAGTTCGCATATCCGGAAATTTGCTTTTAGCTCCTGGACTTTGAGCAAGTACCTCCATAGTTTTTCCTCTTTGACTTCATAGATGTTGTCGTTTTGTCTTGCCACCAACATAGAATCTGAGTATACTTCTAATTCTACAAAAAGTAAAATTTTATAAGCTTTATTTTCAACAGGATTTTATAAGAAAGAAAGAATAGAGAGGGTATCCTCCTATGGAACCTATTGCCCCTAGGGCGGTATCCACCTCCAAACCCTGGATAAGGGCTTCGTATTCAGCTTCGTTGTTGGTAATGTCAAAGTCTAGCCGGAAGGCATAGTTCAAACTTTGTCCGTCCGGCGCTTGTACCACTATTCCAGCTCCCGCCCCATTTTTGCACCGGGCTCCGTCAACTAAGATGATGTATGGATTCTGGGGCTGTCTCTCTTCCTTTGTAAAGTTTGTTTCAGTTATGAAATCTGCTAAGGCTTGGGCTTTAATCGCTGTTCTGGGCAAGAAGTGAATTTCATATTGTGTTAGCTCTACTGTCCAGCTCACCATCTGGCCGGAAGCATTTGGATTGTTCGCTATTTGTTTTAGCGGCCAATTAGTCCTAACAAAGATCCGATGTGACTGAAAATAGGGCCATAATTTCCTTGATGCCACTACTAATGCAAACAAGATTTTCTCTATGTTAGTATATCGTCCTTCTGTTGGGCTTAAAATTTTGCTGGTATAGTAGACTGGTACCTCCCTTTTCTCCTCCATGATCACGACAGCCACAACTGCCCAATCTGTCGCGGACAAATAAAGGTAGAGGTCTTGGCCAGGGGCAGGCACACCCAATTTAGGCAGATCCCGAAGCATTTCCTTGATCTTTTCGAACGCGTCTATACATTCTTGTCCCCACTGGAATTTGCTGTTTTTCCTTAGAATATTGAAGAACGGGATTGACTTTTCCTGAAGCTTGGAACAAAATCTGCTTAATGCTGTGAGTCTCCCGTTCAGGGCTTGGACATCCTTGATATTTTTAGGTGGAGAAAGGTTGAGAATTGCTTGACTTTTTTCTGGGTCGACTTCGATACCTCTCTGTCCCACAATGAAGCCAAGAAACCTTCCTTTAGTCACACCAAATACACACTTCTCCGGATTCAGCTTGATTTGGTATTTGTCGAGAGTATCGAATGTTTCCTCTAAATCTTTCATGTGTTGCTCTTTTAATAGGCTTTTTACGACTATATCGTCAACATAAGCTTCCACATTTCGGGCGAGTTGTTGACAAAATACCTTGTCAATCATTCGCTGAAAGGTAGCCCCTACGTTTTTCAAGCCAAAAGGCATTACTCTGTAACAAAATGTTCCGGCTGAAGTGATAAAGGATGTTTTTTACGAATACTCTTCTTTCTTCTTTATTTGATTATAGCCGGAGAATGCATCTAGAAAACTTAACACAGAGCTCTGAGCAGTTGAAACCACCAATCTATCTATTGATGGCAGGGGATAAAATCTTTAGGACATGCTTTATTTAAGTCAGTGAAATCCACACATTCTCCACTTTCCATTTGCTTTTTTTTACCATGACAACGTTAGCCAGCCATCGTGGGTATGCTACCTCCCTGATGAATCCGGCTTTGAGGAGTTTTCGGACCTCGGTTCGTGCAGCCAAATCCCTCTCTTCCCCTATTACCCTTTTCCTTTGCCTGACTGCCGTATGCTTTGGATCTACTCTGAGCTCATGCCGGATAACGCTTGGGTCTATTCCAGGCATTTCGTCCGTGCTCCAGGCGAACGTTGTCCTTCTCTCTGGGGAAGTCTTTAGTTGTTTATCGTCCTTCTTTTTCTTGACTTGGCTCCGGGGAAAAAGGTAACTTCCCCTTGAACTCCTTTTGTGATCCTACAGTTTTGACCACCCCCTCGCTTGGAAGACTGTCCATGATGCGGGCCTCACACATCTGAGCCATCTTTTGGCTTCCCCTTATCGTAACTAACTTCCCATTTGTGGTTAGATATTTCAACTTCAAGTGATGAGTACTGCATATAGCCTTGAAAGCATTAATCCCTGGTCTCCCGAGATACATGTTATATCCAGACAGACCTGGCACAATAAAAGCTGTGAGTTTCTCCGTTCTCCTTTCATCCCCTTGACCCAGGGTCATTGTAAAATCTATACTGCCGGAGGACGTGGTAGAGACTCCTCCTATAAACCCTCCTAGAACCGCCGAATATGGCTTGATCCGGTCCTCAGGCACTTCCAACCTTTTAACCGCTTCGGCTGATATAACATTTGCTCCGGCTCCACTATCAATCAGGATTCCCTCCATCATTCGATCGTTTACCTGCGCATGGATGACGAGTGGATCGTTGTGTGGATACAGCACTCCATCTTCATCTTCATCGGAAAAGAATATTGGAGGAAAGCTTTCTCTTTTGGCAATCTTCCTTTCTGGGAGTTCCTGATGCACTTGATGAATGTGCCTTTTTCTTTCATTAGGGGTTAGTGGTCCTACCTCCGAAAAAAGTCCAGTGAGTTTTCTTAGAGAAAGTTTTGTTAGCCTTCTTTTTGTGATGCGTGACAATTTATCCCAACATGTTCGATTTTTAGGAAGACAATCTATGACCAGTCTCACTTTTTAAGAAGTTTTGTTGTCCGAAGAAAAAGAGAAAAAACTTTTACTTTCCTTCTCTACAGACCTGTTATCATACCAACCGATTTGCCAGGGTCAAGCCTGGGGTGAACTTCCTCCTCCTGCCGGCCTCGTGGCGCATTTTGGGCGCCGCCCTGCTGACCGCCATACTGCCTTTGTGTTCCGGCTTGTTGCTTTCCCTTCATCTTATTTTCCTCAATGATTCGAAGCTCTTTGGCCAGGGTAGCACAGTTTACAGTCCGGTGGCTGCGGTTTCCATGGTATTCGCAGAATGCAACTGGAATTTCTCCCTGCGGCGGCTTTCTTGGCAGAGGAAGATATCCTTCTCTTACTGCGGCAGCATATTTTCCTGGGTCGATGTAGACAATGGTCCTTGCCCCCTGATGCTGCGGCCCCTGAGAGGAAGACCCGGCGGTCGACTTGTAATGATATGGTTTGTTTCTTGACCCCCATCTTCCGGCATTCCCACCTTGCCCCTCTTTCTTTTCTGATGCTGCTGTATTTTTGAAGTTATCTGCTAGCTCTTTTGCCTTGTTTTCTGCTATCTCATATTTCAAAAAATCATGGATCATTTCAGCTAATTCCCCATGAGTTTTTGGTGCTTTTGTTGTAATTTTTCCAGCAAGCCAAGGCTGATCCAAGCCATTACCAAAGGCTTTAATCAAGATTTTCTCACCGATATCATCAATTTCTGCGACCTTCTTATGGAAACGCTCACTGTACTCCTTCACAGTTTCTCCCCTTCGCTGCTTGACGTCCATCAATTCTATTGTCTCCTTTTTAACCCTCTTGCTCGCGGCGAAGTATTGTTGAAATTCTTCAGTCAGTTGCTTGAAGCTGGTGATGGACTGCGGCGGCCTTGTGGAGATCCATCCCAATGCTCTCTTTGAAAGCGTTCCTGGGAATAAGTTGCAGAGGGCGAGGGAGCTGATCCCTTGAGTATTCATGGCAAACATGAATTTCTTGATATGTTGGGCGGGATCTCCTGTCCCATCATATTTCTCAATTGTCGGAGCAACGAAGTGCGGCGGGAGCTTTGCCTTCCTTATCCTTTCTGAGAAGGGGTACAGGCTCATGTTTATCTGGTCGTCTTCTTCCATTTCTTCCTCGCTAATGACTGTATTGTGCTTTCGATCCTTACTTTCTTCGCTATTACTGCCTCTGGAGTCCTTGTTTCTCAACTGCTCTATGGCCTCAGTCATTTCGTCCCACTTCTTCTGATATTCCTCATCTCTTTGCATTAATTCTTGTTGCAGAGTCTCGTTTCCCTCCACAATCTTCTTGTCAATCGATCTGACTAGTCCCTTCAGCATATCCTCGAGATCTTTCTTGGAGATGGCTTCTAGCATCTCAGAACTCATTTCCTCTTCAACACGATCGTTATCTTCGGTAGTGTTTTTCGGTGTTTTCTTAGATCTCGGTGCCATTTCCCGTATTCAGATCCTGCAAAAAATACCATTAGTCATTTCAGGATTTTTCCTACAAACGTCAAAGATCACTTCCCTGCTTCTATGTTGTCTCGTGGTTGCTTCTTGCTGTTCTTTTCCCACAGACGGCGCCAAATGAAACAGAGTATCACATCCTAATGTAACACCCTGGATTTTTACCCCTAAACATAGCTTAAGAAAATACAAATCTAATGGCGCAAACGGCATCAAAAACGGACTTCAAACGAGTCCTAAAAGAGCAAAACAGAGCTGGTCCGAACTTGTGTCCGGACATGGTAAGTTCGGACACAAGCCGAAGAGAAACAGACTGCGAAAAACCAAACGTCCGAACTTGTGTCCGGACATTGATGTTCGGACACAAGTCGGGAGTTAAAAGGCCTGAAAACCAAAGGCGTCCGAACTTGAGTCCGGACTTTGAAGTTCGGACACAAGTAAGTTTGAAAAGTCCGAGAATTTAACGTGGCGTGTCCGAACATCAAAGTTCGGACCAAAGTTCGGACACGCCAAAACAAAAAAGCTTCTAAAACCTTCGGGGCCTGTCCGAACATAGTTGTCCGGACGGACGTTCGGACAGGTCCTTAAGTGCAGTTCTAAAAACGTAAACAAGAACCAAAACCATTATAAACTCTTATATAAAACACAATAACAACATGAGGAACTCCTGAACAGATAAGATCATTATCAAATACTTAATACGAAGCTCAAACTTGATAAAACCGATTCATAGAAACCAATAAACGCAGTTAACCAAAACTCAAATGAACATAACCTTAACATAGCAGCGGATCTCAAAACGTCCAGGGCATTACCACCACACCCAATTCCCATGGGTGCTCAGGCTAATGAACTAAATAACACTAAAAACACAAGTTAACTTTCAAGTTATGCGGAAGCAAAATAAGCATTTAATATATAAAAGTTGAGAACATAATAACATCTCTTAGACACTGGAATTCAAAACATCGCCTTATTAATATGTGGTCCCTAAACTATGTGATTCGCCGTCCCGATCCCCACAGTTAGTCATCCACACCTGCGATCATGAAACATAGACAGAAACACAGAAAGGATCGCACAAATCAGAAAAACTGAGTAAATTCTACCTCAAACTGTAAAATACATTTCAGAACACATTTGCCTTTAACAATCAGATGAGGAGATTTGCTGAACAGTTGAAGAATTTCCAGAAAAACATATAAATACCGAAACCGCAGTAGGGAGCTTTCAACAGGAAGTAATAACCACAATTCCGAACACGGGGTCACCTATGGGACCCCAAACCACAATTCCAGGACAGTCACCTATGGGACCGTCAAACAACCACCTCACCCTAAGTCCTTAAGTGTACACACCCCCTATGAAACAGCAGTAACATAGAGTAGATCATAGAGCTTAACTGCAACAATGTGTGTAGCGCAAACAATAGCAATGGGGAGCACCTATGGGCTCCCAAACAATAATAATATAGGAAAAACCCAAGATAAGTGAGAAACATTACTAAAAATGCTGCAATTAATAAGGTGATTAAACCTTAAAAAGTCTATATGTTTTGCACTTATCAGTCACCTATGGGACCATCAACACCACCTCACCCTAAGTCCTTAAGTGTGCACACCCCCTATGAAACAGCAGTAACATAGAGTAGATCATAGAGCTTAACTGCAACAATGTGTGCAGCGCAAACAATACAATGGGGAGCACCTATGGGCTCCCAAACAATAATAAATCCTGTGAAAGACTCCCCAAAACCATTATCGAATTTCCACAATCTCAATTCAATTTCCAACTTCCAAATCCTCAAACCACAACCGAGATAAAACACAACGAACCCTTTTCCAATATTTCGCAAAACCACAGTCAAATCCATTGAGCATAGAATTTACCTGGAACAACCAAAACCCTCAAGAGCCCAACTGCTCCGGACTATTGATAGCACTCGTCGATGTAATCGGCGTCTAGGTAATCAAAATTAGCAATCAGAATTTACCGAACAACGAATAAATAACTAAACAACTAAGTAGAATACATTACCCGACAATCTACCAACTGGACACCAGGGAATAATCAACCTCGACGGAATCAGCGAGAAAAACCAAGGGTTTGAAGAAGAAGAAGAACGTGAAAATAAAGAGCAGATTGTAAACGCAAGAACGGCGTATTGAGGATGGGGAAATAGTGAAAGATATCAACCCTTAAATAGAATTATTTGTATAATGAAAAGAAATAACCTAATTAAAGATTATGCTAAAAAGGAAATACAAATAAAATTTAAGAAGGAGTTCTAACTCTTGGAATTTAAAATATCTCTAAAGGATAAAACTCGATAAATTAGGGAGATCAGTAAAAGAAAACTGATGGAGAAATTCAAGAAGGAATAAATCAGAATGAGAAACAACATCAAGAATCAATTAATAAATATTTATTTGAAAGGAGATAATTTAGAAAAGAAAGATGTGTTGTAAATAATTTAACGGTTTAACAAGGGAAGAACAACTCGTAAGAAGAATAAAAGATAATACCAGTAATATTTACTGAGAGAAGAATAAGGAGAGTTAACAAATAATATTTGAGTAGTCAAATAGAATTCGAACTCTGAATACTTAAAATAAGTTGGAAAGAATATTCTGGAATAGTACTTCGGAGTTTAAATAACTTAGGGAAATTAAGAGGGGAAATTAATTATATCTATAGCGTTCGAAATAATTAAATCCATCAAAGCAATATTACCAATATTCAGAAATACTTAAGAAGAAAGATTAATTCCCTGGGCCACCTAACTCAGACATGTCACTCATACCATATACTATATTATTCCTAGCTTGGAATTTCCTGGGTATTTCATCTCATCCCCCTTAAAAGAAAGCTTCGCCCTCGAAGCTAAAACTCATCCATAAGGCGAAAATGATAACGAATTACTGACTCGAGCGGTTACCTGATCGAAGAGCTGTGGGTATTTCTTCTCATTTCCTCCTCTACCTCCCATGTAGCCTCTTCGGTTCCATGATTAGACCATAAGACCTTGACCATACGGATGGACTTCGATCGTGTCTCCCTGGTCTTAGTGTCCATAACTCTGATGGGGTACTCCTCATAGGATAGATTCTGTCTAGCTCCAAGACTCTGGCTGCAACACATGCAAAGGGTCGGGAACATACCGCTTCAGCTGGGAAACATGGAAGACGTTGTGAACTTTCTCCAGTTCACAAGGAAGCGCTAGCGGTATGCCACCTCTCCAACCCTCTCCAAGATCTCATAGGGTCCAACGAATTTGGGACTGAGCTTCCCTTTCTTCCCGAACCTGTTACTCCTCTCACAGGAGATACTTCAAGAAAACTTTGTCTCCCACCTCAATTCCTCTGGTCTGCGCTTGAGATCGGCATAGGACTTCTGCCTGTCCTGGGCTGCCTTCATTCGTCTCTGAATCATCCGGACTTGCTCCATAGTCTCTTCAATCAACTGGGGCCCCAAAACAACAGTCTCACTAATGTCGCTCCAACATAACGGTGTCCTACACTTCCTCCCATACAGGGCCTCATAAGGAGCCATCCTGATGCTGGTGTGGTAACTGTTATTATAGGAAAATCTATCAGGTGTAGCATATCAGCCCACGAACCCTGAAAATCCATCACACATGCACGAAGCATGTCCTCCAAGGTCTGGATGGTTCTCTCGGTCTGACCATCAGTGGCTGGATGAAACGCAGTGCTCAACTTCAACTTGGTACCCATCGCCTTCTGAAATTGCTGCCAGAAATGGGCTAAAAACCTCGAGTCTCTGTCTGAAATGATGGTCTCAGGTACCCCATGATACCTCACCACATTTCTGATGTAAGCATCCACCAACTGGCTCATGGACCACGTCTTCTTCATGGGTATGAACCGTGCAGACTTAGTGAGTCGGTCCACTATTACCCAAATCTGATTGACCCCTCCTTTCGCTGGTGGTAAACCCATCACGAAGTCCATGGAAATGGAGTCCCACTTCCACTTTGGAACCTCCAACGGCTGCAGTAAACCTCCCATCCTCTTGTGTTCGAATTTGACCTTCTGACAGGTAAGGCACTTCGACACAAACTCTGCAACTTCTCTCTTCATATTCGGCCACCAAAACATCTTCTTTAGGTCCTTATACAACTTATCACCGCCAGGATGAACTGAATAGGGAGTATTATGAGCCTCCCTCATCAGCCTCTCCTTTACCTCCACGCACCCCTGAGGTACACACCATCGGCCTCTAAACCTCAGACTGCCGTCACTGTGGGTCTCAAACCCCTCAGCTTTCCCTTCCTTCATCTTATCCTTGATGCGCTCCAACTTCGCATCACCTGGCTGTCCCTTGAGTATCTCCCCATAGATGTCGGAAGAGACATCATGTGGTACAACCTCACCTCACGCTCTACTCCACCCGCCTCCATCACCTCCAAGTTCAGCTTCTCAAAATCACGAACTAACTCGTCTGGAAGAACCCACATCGAATTCACTGAATGACTTTTCTTCCTACTCAGAGCATCGGCCACTAGGTTGGACTTCCCTTCATGGTATAAAATCTCCAGATCATAATCCTTGATCAGCTCCAACCATCTCCTCTGCCTCATATTTAGTTCCTTCTGAGTGAAGATGTACTTGAGGCTTTTATGGTCGGTATAGATCTTGCAGAAACCCATACAGTAGTGCCTCCAAATCTTCAGGGCGAAGACTACTGCTGCAGCTCTAGGTCGTGCGTCGGGTATCTGGTCTCGTACTCCTTCAGCTGTCTCGATGCGTAGGCTATGACTTTCCCATGCTGCATCAAGACACACCCCAAGCCATACTTGGAAGCATCGCTGAAAACCTCGAATCCGTCTGTCCCCGAAGGCAAGGTCAACACTGGGGCTGTGGTCAACCTTTCCTTCAATGTCTGAAACGCCTTCTCACAGTCATCATCCCACTGAAACTTGGTGACTTTCTTCATGAGGTTTGTGAGAGGTCTAGCTATCTTTGAGAAATCCTTCACAAATCTTCGATAGTATCCTGCTAGACCCAGGAAGCTACGAACCTCCGTCAGATTGCTCGGGTTGGCCACTCTTTCACTGCTTGGATCTTGGCCGGATCCACTGAGATTCCTTCTTTGGTGACGATGTGGCCTAGGAATGCCACTCGGTCCAACCAAAAATCACACTTGGTTAGTTTGGCGTAAAGCTGCTCTCTCAAAATCTGCAAGACTGATCTCAGGTGCTCCTCGTGCTCTTCCTCATCCTTGGAGTAGATGAGGATGTCGTCTATAAAAACCACTACAAACCGGTCTAGAAAGGGATTAAAGATCCGGTTCATGAGGTCCATGAAGACTGCCGGCGTTCGTCAATCCAAAGGCATCAGAAACTCAAAATGCCCATACTGGTCCTGAAGGCCGTCTTCGGATATCCTTCTCTGCAACACGTAACTGGTGGTACCCCGACCTCAGGTCTATCTTGGAGAAGACTCCTGCACCCTGAAGCTGGTCGAAGATCGTCGATTCTGGGCAAGGGATACCGGTTCTTCACAGTATCTGGTTCAGCTCCCGGTAGTCTATACACAGCCTCATGCTCCCATCCTTCTTCTTTACGAACAAGACAGGAGCTCCCCATGGCGATACACTCGGGCGAATGTATCCCTTCTCCAGTAACTCCTCCAATTGGACTTTCAATTCCTTCAATTCATGGCGCCATACGGTAGGGGCCTTGGAGATAGGCGCTGCTCCTGGCACAAGGTCTACGCTGAACTCCACCTCCCTGTCTGGCGGCATACCAGGAATCTCATCTGGAAAGACGTCAGGGAACTCATTCACCACCCGAATCTCTTCTAACGGGCTCGGCGCTTGGCTCAAATCCTGGACATGGCAGAGGTATGCCCTGTCCCTTCTTCACTTGGGAGAGAATTGACATAGCTGAAACTATCTTTACTCCCGGTCTTCTCCATGCTACTGTAGGAGACTCTTCGGCCCGTTGGTCCTCTCAGGACGATCTTCTGCTTCCCAATCAATCTTCCCCTTATACTTGCTTAGCCAGTCCATCCCCAAAATATATCGAAGTCGGGGACGAACTGGATCAGGTCATTACAAATATTTCTCCCTTAATGTCTACCCCCACATCCTTCAATACATCATTACAAGAAATAACCCCCCTGAGGGTATGATACTGCTATAGTAGAAGTCTTACAAGTTTCTAGGCCCAATTTCTTAGCAAATTCCTCAGAAATGAAAGAATACGAAGCTCCAGTATCGAACAAAACATGAGCTGAAGTACCATGAACAGAAAAGGTCCTGCTAACACCCGCTGCTTCAGCCTCTGCCTCGGCCCGACTCATCACGTTAATCCTCCCCGGAGCTCTGCCATTGTCTCGGTTCTCCCCCGGACCTCGGTTACCTCCGTTTCCACCCCCGCCATTGCCACGCTGGGGATCCCCCCTCGCTGATTCTGGGCTGATGCTAGTCTCTACCTCGAGACTGGGGGTCTACTGGTCTGTAGGTCCGTCTCCGCCTTCCTCTCTCGCTCTGAATGCCTCCCTGGGGATCCTGGAAGCACTCAAAAGCTCTATGGCCCTTCCTGCCACACGGAAGCACGCCACTAGGTTCCCCTCACAGTCCTTCCCCGGTGGTCCTTGTGGCATCTTCTTCAGTGGAAGTGCCTGTTATGCACGAACTCTGCCCTCTGAGCCTGCCCCTGGGGCCTATCATTCCGCCTCTGGTCATTCCTTTGGTTCACATCGAACCTCCTTCCATCACCTGGGTTAGGCCTCCACCTCTTGTCCTGATGGGGCCTCTGATGTCGGTCATCTCGACTCCGGGACTCTTCCCCGTCCTCCATCTTCCTCTTCTGGCCCGCCTGTACCTCCCTCCTCTTCTGCTGCACCACCCTATACAGGTTAGCAGCCTTTCCATATGCGTCTTGGAGGGTGGGTATCGTCAGCACGCTCAAAGCCTCCTGGAGACTCCAGTTGAGTCCCCCCACAAATCTCTGCACTTTTGACGCCTCATCAGGGACCATCATCGGTGCGAACCTCACCAGCTCTAAGAACTTGGAGTGGTACTCTCACACTCCGGGCCTGCTGTTTGAGCTCAGAGAACTCCAGGTATTTCTGCATCCGAACATGCTCAGGGTAGAATCGCCTTCGCATGGCCTCCTTCAGTGCCTCCCATCCAAAGTCAGGTCCGCCAAAAGAGCATCCCTGTTGGCAGACCACCAGATGTCAGCCTCGCTCTTGAAGTAGTACACGGCAGCGTTGACTCCCTGTTGGCAGGGCAGTTGACCCCTCAAATATCTTGTCAAACTCACGCAGCCAATCCTCCAGCAGTACTGGGTCCTCCTCCCCCTTGAATGCAGTTGGCTTCAAGTGGGCGATTCTCTTGTGTAGTCTTCTGGCACATGGTCTCGCTGGGCTTGGCGTTGCACAATCTGCCCCAGATTCAAAGCGAGCTCCTGGAGCTGTCTCATTGGGTCGTTGGCCCATAGTAGTCCTCCCGCTACTTCTGGTGTTGTAGGGGAAATTCAGTCGGGCTGCCAGTCTACCCTACTCAAGGTGGACTCCTGATTATGAGCCAAGAATTTCAAAGGATCTTAAATTCCCCATAACAATCCCCTTCTAATTATACTACAATCTCACTACCCACAATCCAATCCACGGTTAGATAATTTAGATAGAACAATATTGCATATAACAAGTATGATACAATTCCACCATTGGATAGTAAACAACAATCCCTGTATAATCTCCAAATCACCCCAGATGTCCAATATAACTCAACAGCTCACAAATCACATAATCCATCATGACTTCCCCCAAACGGCTTATCCCCAATTTATTAATCCGGTTTACTTCTTCAAGTTTTATCTTATTTCGAAAACAAAGCTCTGATACCACCTTGTAACACCCTGGATTTTTAACCCAAAACATAGCTTAAGAAAATACAAATCTAATGGCGCAAACGGCATCAAAAACGGACTTCAAACGAGTCCTAAAAGAGCAAAACTGGTCCGAACTTGTGTCCGGACATGGTAAGCTCGGACACAAGCCGAAGAGAAACATGCGAAAAACCAAACGTCCAAACTTGTGTCCGGACATTGATGTTCGGACACAAGTCGAGAGTTAAAAGGCCTGAAAACCAAAGGCGTCCGAACTTGTGTCCGGACTTTGAAGTTCGGACACAAGTAAGTTTGAAAAGTCCGAGAAATTTAACATGACGTGTCCGAACATCAAAGTTCGGACCAAAGTTCGGACACGCCAAAACAAAAAATCTTCTAAAACCTTCGGGGCCTGTCCGAACATAGATGTCCGGACGGACGTTCGGACAGGTCCTTAAGTGCAGTTCTAAAAACGTAAACAGGAACCAAAACCATTAAAAAATCTCACATAAACCACAATAACAAAATGAGGAACTTTTGAACAGATAAGATCATTGCCAAATATTTAATACGAAGCTCAAACTTGATAAAACCGATTCATAGAAACCAATAAACGCAGTTAACCAAAACTCAAATGAACATAACCTTAACATAGCAGCGGATCTCAAAACGTCCAGGCATTACCCGCCACACCCCAATTCCCATGGGTGCTCAGGCTAATGAACTAAATAACACTAAAAACACAAGTTAACTTTCAAGTTATGCGGAAGCAAAATAAGCATTTAATGTATAAAAGTTGAGAACATAATAACATCTCTTAGACACTGGAATTCAAAACATCGCCTTATTAATATGTGGTCCCTAAACTATGTGATTCGCCGTCCCGATCCCCATAGTTAGTCATCCACACCTGCGATCATAAAACATAGACAGAAACACAGAAAGGATCGCACAAATCAAAAAAACTGAGTAAATTCTACCTCAAACTGTAAAATACATTTCAGAACACATTTGCCTTTAACAATCAGATGAGGAGATTTGCTTAACAGTTGAAGAATTTCCAGAAAAACATATAAATACCGAAACCGCAGTAGGGAGCTTTCAACAGGAAGTAATAACCACAATTCCGAACACGGGGTCACCTATGGGACCCCAAACCACAATTCCAGGACAGTCACTGCAGACGTTGTAATCGTGAGTGGTTAAACTGGTGTAAAATTAAAAGAAAAGAAATTAAAACTCAAAATAAACGTCGGGCTGCAAACAAATCCCGGTCGCAGTAGTATAGTGAAATGTAAGCGACCGGATATCGAACCGCGGGACTAATGTACATATTATAGTACCTAAGCGTGTCACAAAAGGGGGATTAATTGACTTGTTTTTATAAATAAAGGGAAAGATAAAATTAACTAAATTAACAGATAAACTAAACGGGACTCTGGTTCAGATTAATATTATCTGCTCTTTCATGCTAGGTCTACTGGTTTAATTATAATTGCTTGGCAAGATTCCTATAATTATCTTAAGGACTAAGTCATAGCCTCATAAGAACTCGCGCCAGTTGTGCAAGGTCCGATGAAAACTCATGCACCCACCGGTGGACGGCAAGAGGAGAATTGAGGGATTACATTTGCACCTGAAAATACTAACTCATTAAATCATAATAAGCTTTCTCCAGATTTACGGCTTAATTAACCTGTCTATTTATCACCGGTCTGATCAAAATAGACTTAGTAAAGCAATTTAATAAACTCATGACATTTATTAAAAAGATGCGAGAAAACCTTTAATCATAACAAACTTCATTAAAATTAAAACCAGTAAAACATATTGCATAATTAATACAGATACATAATAATTATACCCAGAGTATACGTACTCTAGCCTAACATATTAAATAGTTTGGTCTTCTATTTAAATACGTGAGACTAGAGGTGAGATTAATGAGATGTAAAGAAAACAAATGAAGAAGCGGGAGATTAGAAATGAAATGAACGAGTGAGTGAAAGTGTAGTGGTACGAAGATGGAATGATGGTGTGAATTGGAACTCCAGGAGGAACCACGGACGGAACCTCTAGAAGGACACTGGAAAAGGTGGAACGAGCGTTGTATTTATAGAGGAAGAAGAATCAGCAGAGGAGCAGCTCATTGATTGAGCTCGTTGATTGAAGCTCCCCATTGATTGCAGCTCATTGATTGCGCAGGGGACAGGGCTGCAACGCGTGCGTGATTTCTGGTAGGCGCCGACTGCTTAAAGGATATGGCGGAGGCAACTTGCAGAGGGAGTCGGCGAAGAAGATAACCCATTGATTTCCTGGACATTTACACGTGTCCGCTAGATTTCATGCGGTCTCCTCTCTATCTTGTCCGCATGTTAATAGGCGGTTATATTAGTCATGTCCGCCATATAAGGGGCGGTTGCCTCTATATGTTGTCCGCCTGTTATGAGGCGGTCTCCTCTCTATATTTCTTGTCTCTTGTCTGCCTCGTATGTGGCGGTTGCATTCAGAGTTGTCCGCACGTTACGGGGCGGTTGCCCTCTCTGTCTCGTCCGCCTGACTTGATGCGGACACAGGACGGACACGGCAAAAAATAAGGCCACGCATGGCTCTGTTTAATCCAGTATAATATATATGTCTTTATTTGGTATTTTTCCTACATTTTAACACATATAATACATCAGTTAATATAACAACATAAATATAGGAAAAAACCCAAGATAAGTGAGAAACATTACTAAAAATGCTGCAATTAATAAGGTGATTAAACCTTAAAAAGTCTATATGTTTTGCACTTATCAGTCACCTATGGGACCATCAAACAACCACCTCACCCTAAGTCCTTAAGTGTGCACACCCCCTATGAAACAGCAGTAACATAGAGTAGATCATAGAGCTTAACTGCAACAATGTGTGCAGCGCAAACAATAGCAATGGGGAGCACCTATGGGCTCCCAAACAATAATAATATCCTGTG
This sequence comes from Limonium bicolor, assembly GCA_023374045.1. Taxonomy (NCBI): domain Eukaryota; kingdom Viridiplantae; phylum Streptophyta; class Magnoliopsida; order Caryophyllales; family Plumbaginaceae; genus Limonium; species Limonium bicolor. The sequence goes on from CM041777.1 coordinate 344,189,889, forward strand.
AAAGACTCCCCAAAACCATTATCGAATTTCCACAATCTCAATTCAATTTCCAACATCCAAATCCTCAAACCACAATCGAGATAAAACACAACGAACCCTTTTCCAATATTTCGCAAAACCACAGTCAAATCCATTGAGCATAGAATTTACCTGGAACAACCAAAACCCTCAAGAGCCCAACTGCTCCGGACTATTGATAGCACTCGTCGATGTAATCGGCGTCTAGGTAACCAAAATTAGCAATCAGAATTTACCGAACAACGAATAAATAACTAAACAACTAAGTAGAATACATTACCCGACAATCTACCAACTGGACACCAGGGAATAATCAGACCTCGATGGAATCAGTGAGAAAAACACCAAGGGTTTAAAGAAGAAGAAGAAGAAGAACGTGAAAATAAAGAGCAGATTGTAAACGCAAGAACGGCGTATTGAGGATGGGGAAATAGTGAAAAGATATCAACCCTTAAATAGAATTATTTGTATAATGAAAAGAGAATAACCTAATTAAAGACTTATGCTAAAAGGAAATACAAATAAATATTTAAGAAGGAGTTCTAACTCTTGGAATTTAAAATATCTCTAAAGGATAAAACTCGATAAATTAGGGAGATCAGTAAAAGAAAACTGATGGAGAAATTCAAGAAGGAATAAATCAGAATGAGAAACAACATCAAGAATCAATTAATAAATATTTATTTGAAAGGAGATAATTTAGAAAAGAAAAGATGTGTTGTAAATAATTTAACGGTTTTAACAAGGGAAGAACAACTCGTAAGAAGAATAAAAGATAATACCAGTAATATAACTGAGAGAAGAAATAAGGAGAGTTAACAAAGTAATATTTTAGTAGTCAAATAGAATTCGAACTCTGAATACTTAAAATAAGTTGGAAAGAATATTCTGGAATAGTACTTCGGAGTTTAAATAACTTAGGGAAATTAAGAGGGGGAAATTAGTATTATATCATATAGCGTTCGAAATATAATTAAATCCATCAAGGCAATATTACCAATATTCAGAAATACTCTAAGAAGAAAGATTAATTCCCTGGGCCACCTAATCTCAGACATGTCACTCATACCATATACTATATTATTCCTAGCTTGGAAATTCCTGGGTATTTCACCTAATCCAATTCGATCCGACTTACTATCCTACGTTACCTGGCCTCGATTACAAATCTCGTAAGGGAGAAAGAGAGAGAGAGAGGAGAGAGAGAGAGAGAGAGAGAGAGAGAGAGAGAGAGAGAGAGAGAGAGAGAGCCTTTTGTTAGAATCAAGCTTTAGAAAAGCTTCAATTTCAAATATAACGTGTCTTTTTCATGGGGGTACACCCCTATTTTAGTATTTTGGGGCCTGGTCTTATGTTGCCAGTCTTTATTTTACATGTATAAGTACCGTTTGCCCTTCCCTAGCATCCTTGGTGGACCACAGACGGCCGGCCATATTAAACTTTGTTTTGCCTAAGTCCTACTTTTCATCCGGCTGGAGGACAGCCGGAAGCCGTATGTGTTTCTATTCCATCCGGCTAGAAGCGGTCGGATGCTCCGGGCGTCTGTTTGGCTTGGTACCATTTCTTCCCTTTTCAGGGTCAGCACCTTTGCTGGTACGATTCTCTTCTAGCCCCCAAGCTAACGGGGGCTACGACGACTAATTGTCGATAGCATGAAGTTGATTAGATACAACGGCATAAGTAAGAAGTGCAATAAACAACAAGCCACATATGAACAAACATAATTCACCACAATGAACGACTTAAAGCGTTCCCTTAATAAGTGAGTTAATCATCTAACTCCTTAATTTATGATTCCTCTTATCTCAGTCCACTCTTAACTTACCTCAATCTTAATCCTTATCTCAGTTTCAATATACCAACCATTCTTTATTTAGAATTGGTTGTATCTTATCTCAATGTTTTTTTGTCGGGTCAAAAGTAACCCTAGCCAATGAGCTATTAACTCCATTGGTTGAATAAACAACTTATCTTAACATTTGGGATTTAGGTGATCCCACCGCATCATCTTAATCTGCCTTCCACCTTGAATTGAAATTCAAGATGGCTGAGTCAACATTCGAGTATAGGCAACAAGTCCGAAGACAAGTCCTCAAGCGAAAGTCGGATCTGATTCAGATACCGACCCTCTTTCCTTACCATGCATGACCGGAGTCAGTCCCGGATTCCTCACTCCCCCCAAGTTCCAGTTAGTAGAAAGTCTTTAAGACGAAGTGTTAGTTAAACCTTTCTCGGGTATTAACCAACCAACAAATATGGGAGTGAATTCTTATCTCATTCAATGTTACTAAGTATTGTTAGTAACTAATCTCAAGGTGAAGTGTGTTAGTACAATGCAAACACACAAGAAGATAAATAGTCCGGTTGCATGCTTTATCTTGTTTTAGTTGAAGCAAATAAACAGATAGCACACAAGCCGAGGGACACCTCGTTAGCAAGCCGGCTACAAGAAAACCATACCGCACACCGTCGGTCGTTCGGTTGCTTTTCTCCTTCCGAGTCCCAATTCTCAAGTCCTAAAACATTCATCCAATTTGGATTGTTAATTACTTCCATGTTACTTAACTTACTTAGCCATTAATGTTCCCCATCTAATACCACTTAAGTTCTTATAAACTTAACCTTAAACATTTAATCCTTAACTTAACTTAATCCCTTAAGTCCTTATATTCTTGTCTTTCTAATCATCATTACCCTCTTAATGGCATACCACTAATACCACTTAACATCCCTAAAATTTAATTTTAATTTTTTTTATAAGGGCCGACCGACCTTGCAAGGTAGGTCCCAAGGTCGATCGAAACCAGAACACTTTCCCATCTGAAAATTTTACCCCGACCGACCTTGCCAAGGTCGGTCCATTCCAGAAACATTTCTGGATGGGTATTTTAGGCCCGACCGACCTTGCTAAGGTCGGTCCTAAGGTAGGTCAACTCCAAAAACTTGTTTCTAAGTGTTTAATTCACTCCAAACCTTACCACAAGTGTCCCAATGTGTTCTAACATCATTTTAGCACTTCAACCCACTCTTAAAACATCCACCAAACCCCCCTAATCCACTCACAATCAAACTCCTCAACCATTTATTCAAAATCTCACTAAATCCTTAACACTTAGCACTTAATTCCTTACACTTCCAACATGTAATTTTTCTAAGACTCCAACTAACCAAAATGTCTTCACAACACATCTTAACTACTCTCTCAAGCACCATTATGCATACCCATTTCCTTTACTCAAACTTCTCAAAGTTCCCAAAGCTATATTGCATCTCCATGCATAATTTCCTTTCCTTTACAATTACTACTCATCATTCCTAAACTTGTATCTACCTATACATTTCTTGTCATCCTTTTAACACCTTAACATTGTTCTTCATTTACCTTGACCATGTTATACCCTTCTTAGACAACTTTCATCCCATCACTCAAATCCACTCAATACCATGAAGGTTACACAAGCTAGATCATACCTAAATCATCACAAGGTATTATACATCATTTCCTACAGATTTTTGCACAAGTCTCAACATTCCCATACCATGATTTTGGTGTGTTAAATACACCCACCTAACCTCTAATTCCTCTTAGATAACTCTAGGTCACTCTAATCCTCAAGAACACCTTTGTTAACTCATTTCCACTCCAATTTCCTTTAATGACTCCTAGTAATCCTAGGTCATATTAATTCACAACAACCACTAAAACACTTTTTTTCTACTCAAATTTCTCCATAGCCTCTCTAGTATATTATCATGCCCATATGCATAGTTGTTATCCTCTAATCAACATACACACACTAAATCCACTTCTCATGATATTTCTCACCCAATTCAAACCATTCATAACAAACTCAATATAGTGCAATAATCTTAAATTGCATAGCACTGAGGCTCTTAAATGACATGGCTCTTAGGCCCTTAAATGACATGGCTCTTAGGCCCTTAAATGACATAACTAAGCACTGAATTTCCCACATATAATAGCCTTCAACCTGCAATTACACCCATCAAACTCATGGTAGTTATAATGCTCTTAAAATCCATCTTAGCTTATCTTACTAACTCATTTACCATTGGCTCCTTAATCACAAGTTCACAAGCTTGTTTAAATTCTTTTTCCTAGGTTATATAACCCATTACATAATGTAAGCTTTAAGCTACATTAGTACTTATCTAAATACCACCCCTTAACAATAAAACACCTTAAGGTAAGTTATTTACCTTGTATTTCAAACTTTTCTCTCAACTTCCTCCTTAGGTTTTCTTGGATGAATCTCGGCCAAGGACTTCAATTCTATTGCCAATGCTCTAATCCACATTCAAATAATGTAATAAGTGCTAAATATTGCACCTTAACTTAAGGAATCATTTTCTAGGTTTACAAGATTGCTTAATGCACTAAATGGATGTTTACCTTTGAAATTTGGAATGGGCTTTGATAATGAAGCAAGGCAACTTCTTCTAGTCTTTGGAGATTGAAACAAATCTAGTTCAAGCAGTAAAACAAGACTCCATGAGAAGACAATTTTCGGTAATGCACAAAAGTGAAGGAAACTTGATTTTTCTTTCACTTTCCTTACCTTGAATGAAAGAAGAAGCAAAGGAGCTCTTCAAACTGATTTTCCCCCTTCAATGGAGTTTCTTCATGGCACCAAACTTGAGCTTTTGAAGATTTTAAAAGATAGAATGAAAGAGCTTGCTCTAACTAAAGTAATATATGGTTACTTTTTTATTTGGGGCTAAAATGAGTATTTGGTGAGCAAATGAAGATGGAGGTGCCATGGATGTTGCTTGGAAAGGTTTTGGAGCACAGAGTAGAAGAAGAAAACGGTGGGGAAGGTGTGAAATGAAGAAGATAGGAGAGAGAGAAGGCAAGGTAAGACATTTGCTTTAAAAAAGGTAAATAGTCCTTTTTTTTTTTTTTTTTTCTTCTTTTCTAATATGGCTGGCATATGGTGATGACTCACCCTACCAAAACCATCCCCCCTTCATTAATAAGATATTTATGGACTTAATTTGACCTTCGACCAATTAAAGTTGACTTAAGGCTTATTTGGGCACTATTTGGGTACTATTCATAATTAGTGCACAAGTTTGAGAAATTTTTGGTTTCTCATTGATTTTGGCTTCCTAATGTGATAATAATTAGTATACATGTTTATTAATGTGTAATCGTGGTCAACTAGCCACTCAAAACCCATTTCTAAGACAATTTTTCAAAAATGTGCTTTAAGAGTCCTTAAAGCACAATTTGTGTTTAAGCTTGTTTTTGTGCCTGGTTTTCATTGGTAATTGATTTAACATGTCCATTATCATGTTAATAAGGTCTTATAATGATATTTGGGTGCTAATCAAAGTTACTCCAGCTTAGAGCATGTTTTTGCCTAAATTGCCCTTATGGTGTTTCCTTGTGTTTTCTTTGGTTTAGATTGTCTACCAATGTTTCTAAGGCATGTTTTAGCCTTATTACATCATAACTTGATTTTTACTTAACATACTTAGGTTTGGGGTATTTCATAAAGATAAGTGAGGGACAACTCACTGTTTGGTCATGATCTAATAACTGTGTATTAATGAGTTGGCAGCCCTAGAAATCTTATCATGTGATGAACATGCATAGGTCACATGAACGGTGTTGTCTCAGATCAAGAGGTAGTTATAATCATGAAAGAAGCATCCAATTCATAAAGTCATTCATAAACAAGATTCACATTCAAATAGAAAATGTAACAGTTGCATTTAAGTTGATATCAAAAGTTGACGTGTGAAACAAATAGTCAATGGCAGGAAAAACGAACAAAGTAGAAGAAAAAAAATCTAATTTAACACTACAATTTCTCGCAGGCTTCACTCGAGTCTTTAAGAGACATAGAACTCTCAGGTTATAGATGTGTGTCTATGAAGTCTATTGCTCCTTGAACCATGTGGTGAACACTAGGTTCTTGGGAGATAGTCTGCACAGCTGTAAGAGTGACTCTTACACGCTGGAGAACGTCTCGAGCTGAAGTATCCAGACTAGTCCCCGACCTGTTGTGGACTGGTGAGAGACTGCGCTTTCTTTTATGAGTTGAACTTCTGGCAATTGGGTGAGGCTCTGACCGTGAGTCCTCGCTTTTGGTAGGCTTTTGAGGGACCATAAGTCTTTCCCCTTGGGTTTTGATCCCCATCTTGGATAGCATCTCTGAGCATACGTAATCCTGAGTGGTTTGTGATACCCGTGTGAGGTGCTTACTCTAGATAACCTAGGTTGATACCCATGTTCTTCATCATTTTCCCTTGCACGGGCGCCTTGTATACAGGGGTTAGGATGGTAAGTTTTTGGATGCTATGCGGTGCGATAGGATTGCTCTTAGCTTGGGCATTAGTGCAACGGTCAAGGAGCTTGTTATTGTATGTTAGGAAGTAAGGGGGATGAGACTGAATATACGATGTTGGTGGTTCTTGATTCTATTGGTTAGCTGGTAGAAATCACCACGAAAGTGCACCTTTAAAATCTCGCTTTGGTTAGATTTGTTTTAGACAAGTGTTTGGTATGTTGTTCAATATGTATTTTGCAAGTTATCAATCAGTAAAATCCTAGAAGTATTTTGAAAAAACATCCCATCTTTTAGTAAGCAACTTCTAAGGCACGTATGTTTCGTCCGGTATCAATTTTTTTTAGTAGTTGGTATTAAAAAGCTGCAGAACAATACATTCATTATTTACTAAGAGTAAATTTATAATTTCATTAGAGTAAATTTATTGATGCCATTTGTACATTATTAACAAGATTACAATTCTGCATTCACATGAAGTACATCTTTTCATTGTTAACCAATAGTGCATTTTACATTTCACAAGAGTACACTAGTCATTGACCAAGAGTACAACTCTATCGAAATTGTATGTGTTGGAATAATAAATGTATTGTTATTCTTAAGTTAATGTACTACTACAACATGAATATGCACTTCTACAATCATATTAATGTTATTAATCGTTTACGGGTCTAACATGTTAATATTCTAATAGATTGAAAGTTTACACACGATGCTTGAAAAATATTACTTACCTGTTGCAATGTTCTAAAATTCAATATTCTATTCCAAGTTTTTAGTTTCCCTCATGTTATTAATGTACTATCAAAAACATAAATATGTACTATTATAATCATATTGATGTACATATTATTTATGGGTCTTGATAAATATCACTTATTTGGTGAAGCGTTTTAAAATTCAATATTTTTCATCCAGTGCATTAGTATTCAGCAAATTAAAATCAGTAATCCATTCTTCTTCTTTGTTTAATTTTTTAAACTGCAATTCTATTGCAACTGTATTTGCTGGAATGTCGATAGTATTGTCAGTCCCACATCAATGTACTTTTGCAAACATGATTATGTACTGATAAATCTTATTGATGATTATCTTATTTACCATCTATGATGTTATATTATTGCAGAGTAGAAAGTTACACATCATGATGTAGGAGCTACACAGCTCAACGATGAAGTAGTGTAGAGCTAAAAGAACTCGAGAGCTTCCGAGAATCACTAGAGAGAGACGAGCAATTGATCGCAAGGAGTCCTATAAGTAGAGAGAAAAGAGTAACAACCGAGAGAAGCATATGAGAATCGTGCGTGTTTGAAGTTTATGAGAGAAATCAGTTCTCTACTGATATATGTGAAGGCATAATTGAATTATGATATTACTAAAATTATAAAAATATACATACTAATTTTTTAAATTGTACGAACAATAAGTTTACAAAACACTGTACTTTTAATATATACAAACTATACTACTACAAAGGTAACAAAAAAAACCACATATACTAAGAAAAACCATATATATTTGCAACTAAGAAGGATTATTCTAAGAATGAATGCTGAATCACAAGTTAAAGCTTATGAGAATCCAATTTCTATTCTGAAAATCGCACAAGCTTATGACTGACGAGCTTATGAGAAAATTGCACGAGAAAAGAAGTGTGCTTATTCTTTTTAGTTACACGGTTGCCGCGGAACAACTATTATACCTCTCAATACAGGTATAGTTTTTAATTAATCTAGACTATATTTATCTAAAAAAAGGGGAGTAATTTTGCTTTTTAATTATAAGAAGTGCACCACTAAAACATGTTCCACCACAACATAAACCCAAAAAAGCTTGCCTCCCCTTGCTTTATAAATTATCCCGGATGTAAAACAATGGTTCTTAATTAAATTAAAAAAATTACCACAGGATTTAAATTTATAAAATTAACTTATTTTGTATTTTAAATATAGAAAAACGTACTAAAAATAACCTTACAATAAAAACTTTGAAAATAACTTGTTAGAAAAAGTTGAAGACACTTCAAATAAAAGAGGAAAAATTCAGGTCACGCAGGAATGAACAAAGAAGCCATACAACACCTGGCCAGGCTGACCCAGTAATTAGTCAAAGCAACAAGACGTGCATGGAACTGTTTCTTGAATGACGCAATGAATAAGAGAGAAATGGTCATCCCTGATGAATAAAGAGAGCAATCGATATGCTTGCAGCGTCCTGTGACTCTTATCTTAAAACGCAGAAGAGTCGAAGGTGAAGACAATAATGCTATCTCTCTATTCTGTCAAATGGTAGGTTAAAACAAAATTCTCTCTACAAGGAAGCACACATCAAGAAAAATACATTCGAACGGACAAAGAAAAACCACCCCACAGACCGGGCTATAGATTAGAAGCTTATGCAAAACAAAATCTTGCGTATCCTTCTCCATTAGGGTCTAAATTTCTCAGCGCCCAAACGAAATTAGATCTTGATATGGAAATAGTCAGAATCGAAGTGATGTAACCTCACGTAACCATCTTCTCCTCCACTTGAGAAGCTGCAATAAAATCAAAATTATAAGGATTGCTAATGTTATTCAATCATGCAAAAAAAAAAAAGAAATACACTAAACTCCATTTAAACAAACGTAAGCTGAAAAAACATCTCATTCCATGATTTATTATTGAGTTGGACGGTAAGATCACTTAGCAAATTTTTGCGACGTAATCCATTGGTTCTTCAGTGACCAGAAAAATGATAAGTAATACTACCTCCTCCGTCATAAGTGTCCTGTTTGCTTTTTGGCACGTTTTTCCACCTCAATTTAAACATATAAGGTAAAATAATTTTATAAAACTAAATTTTGTATTATATAGTTTATCATGTAAAGAATCATATGCAAAACTTAAATTTTCAAAATTAATTTATCTTATAAGTTAAATTGAAGTCAAACGACATGTCCAAATAGTAATAGGACAGTCAGGTGGGACGGAGGGAGTACTTGATAGCTAAGAGCGCTTTCGATGGGGTTTTCGAAACGCAGAATTATCTGTGTTCACTTAAACCTTACTGTAGTTAGCAAATCTAAGTTTGACAGATGTACTTTTGTGAGATATGCAACAATCATAAATTGACAAGTGTCAAGTAGTTTTGATAAAAAAGGAGATTAATCCCTGAATCACTAGTATAGAACGGGGCCTGAGAAAAGCAAATCTACAAATCACAATACATTTGCAATTCTTGATTAAAATTGGGAAAAAATGAATGGGGACCAATTTGGCCAAATATAAACATGGCACGTCATAAATAAGAGGAAGCAGCTCGAGCACAATCCGAACATCAAGATTACCAAAATCAAAACACCATCACACAAAAAAGCATGATACAAGTGTGATCGTTACCTTCTCCCATCTGGGTTGAAAGCCAAAGCGTTGATTGGCCCAAAATGCCCCTTAACACCTCCAATCTCTTCCGTGAGAATCTAGATAAGCCAACAAAACAAGCAAATGTCAGTTGTGTGGCTCAAAGAATCAACAAACGATTATCAGAATCCAATCAGTGGTATACTTTGTCATAGAATTTAGCCTCAAACTTCCCAGCACGGTGATCTGTAGTTGTCACGGAAGAGGCATCTTGGCCACCACCAAGCACACCTGATGAACCATGGAGATAATGGAAATGAGATAGTTGCAAGTTCCCAAAAATCATACCTCGATATCATTAATTACCAAATTCAAAGAATCAACCGAACAATAGGTCCTGACAAGCACACTAAAATTGCAAAGAATTAAGTTCAAGCCCCCCTTTACTTTTCAATTAATCTAAATTCCTATCTCTCAAATCAGATATCAGCTAGTTATCCAAGTGAGAGCTTAGCCTTCCCGATAATGTCAAGGGAATGTGAGAATGATAAAAGGCAGATGAAAAATAGCATAGAACAAGCCATTGTTCCAATATGATGCACAAGATGGGTTCAGAATCATATTTATCTTCCACAAACATACCCCAAATTATATTAAAAAAGTTTTTAGAGAAGGACGTAAGTGCAATAACACAAGACTTAAGTTGGCATGAGCTGCCAGCTGCTCACACAATCATGAAGAGTCCAATAATCAAAATACACAATTCAAATTCCTTTTGACAAAATGAACAGTTTCAGAAATACATACATGATCAAGAAGTGGGGACATTGTAACTGCGTTTACTGGTCGTTCAGTACCGTAGGTCTTGATCAAAGTCAGGGTTCTTGTGTCCCAAAGCTTGACAAGTAACAACAATGTCAGGAAAATCAGGTAGCAGCGTATAAAGATACAGGAGAACCAAGCAGAAGTTGTACAGAAAAGATGAACTATGCCACCTTTGCTGATTTATCCAGCGAGCCGGTAATGAAGTGAGAGCTGTCCGCAGATTTGCAAAGGGAAGTTATTGTACTCTTATGACCAGTTTCCTTGTCCACCTCCTGCAACATCTTTCCTGTCTACAAAATGTAAACGACAAAGTTGAAATTCAGAAGAGGTAACTGATAAGCAACAAAAATTCACTAGCATGATATACATCAAAAGGCATGACCGCTCATGCAGATCAGCACAAAGAAACCACAGAATGAACGTAACAGTGCTAAATGAATCCCTGGAAGTAACATTGACAGCAAAATGAAAACACCTGAGCTTACCTCAACATCCCACATACGAAGAGTTGCATCTTCACCAGCACTGATTATAGTTCTGTTCATGGGACCCCAGACAGCTCTGTTTATTCTACCTTGAGGTCCTTTAATTACAAGAACAGATTCACTAGATTCTGCAAATTGACAGTACAGGATTGTAAGAATCGTTATGATGGGAGGGAGTAACAATCAAACCTTCATATCTATGCAACGAGGAGCATCCCTTAAGAGGCAACCAGCATTAATCAAGGGAGGCAAGTGCTAACATAATCAAACACCACACAGGAAACTCAAACAAATGCTTTTATGTGGAAAACATAACCTAAAGCCATCACAATCTCAGAACCGTTTGGAAAGAGTGAGAGAAAAATAGTATGCGAGTGAGTAAAATCAGACACTGTCACCAACATTGACATATTGAACGATTCCAAGAGCAAGGAGACAGATACAACATCACATAAACTATTCTTTGAGACACTTGCTTATTCAACCAGGCACAGCCTTATCACTAGGAGTTCTTGACCCCACCTTGCGAGGGAACTAAAGAGAGATGGATTATAATACGTAGCAAAGGGCAGGCATCAGCAAAGAATGAATTACATCATCATAAAGCAGTGAAAGCGTATTTTTCCAGAGTGGGCACATGTAACCTTTCGAGATGCTAACATGAAAGGAAAGGTTCAGTTCAAATAGATGCATTAATACTCACGTTCACTGGGGTCTTTGGAAATGCGCTTAACATGAATTGCAGAGGTCAAATTCATGAAGGGGTCTGTGGTTATAAGTGCAAGTTTCTCTCCCACGGAGAACTCCACAGACCTGGCAGGTGAATCAAAGTTGAAGGTATAGATTGCAGCACCCGTCCTAACATTCCACAACTTCACTGTTTGGTCAGCACTAGCGGTGATGAGGCGCATTGAATCCCCTGGATTTGTTTCATTACACATCAGTGGACAATCATATAGTTTATAATCGCATTTCTGTAGCATTTCAAATAGAGAGATTGCTTACGTTAGGGCTATTACATAATGGAAGATAAAATAAGAAAATTACTTCAGTCAATCCTTCTTATTCTTTCCCTTTTACGTTTTGTTTGGGGGTATCGCCCAATTCTCAATGGGTATCCTCAGAAATAAACATCATATGCTCACAAACAAATTTTTAGATGAACAGTTTTGGAAACAAAAATTGCGACAAGCCACACTTGTGATAACAACGCAGTGATTGAATTTCTACCCTCCAGAGATTTAAAATATGAAGACATACAACCTGAAACAAAGAAGCCCCAAAGTAAACCCGAAGCTTGAAACAGGCTAAACGACATACAAAATTACGTAGATTCAAGTCGAGCGGAGAAAAAGAGAATACTTGAAACATCGCAAGTCCATACGGCGCCATTGTGGCCACGGTAAGTGCCAAGACGCTCGCCGTTATCAGCAAACCAGACAGTCGGGGTGAGATCCTTTGCACATGAGAAGAGCAGATCGCCATCCCTGTTATACTTCAAAAACGCCAATGGCCTCTCATGGCCTTTCATCAAAATTGGCCTCATCTTTCTGGCTTGCCCTGAATTCGGAAGCTGGTCAAGATAGAGGCGGCACAGACGGTAAGCTGGCTCGAACGGCGGAGAAGCACTTGGGAAGTGATGAAAAGGGAAGAAGGGGCGGAGGTTCTATTAGGCTTTTGAACAAGCGAACGGAGCAGTCAAGTCAGTCAGCTACTTTCCACGAGCTCAATTAGAAGTAGTACAAGCAAAGGCGGGCCTGCTGTATTAGTTTGTGGCATTCACAAGATTAGACTTTCAATTATGGATTTAACTGGTTTACTGACCCACGGACTTCAGATCCAAACTATTGATTCATGATAAGGCCCAATGGCAAATAGCTCCAAGGATCGGAGTAGGAATCACTCCATATGATCGGACGGATTTGAAACGCAGATGGGTCATCAAAGCAATAACAACGGAAAAAGAAAGAGAAGATAAATATATACTCCTCTTATTTAAAATATCTGTTATTTTAGAGATGAATTTGGGTTTAAATTTGTACAGATTAATCTCTAAAATGACATATATATTTTTTTGAAAGAAGGTAAGCATATTTATTAAAAATCAAACAATGTCGTCAAACAAGATATATTTACAATGTATTGCATAAACCAAAACTAGCAACTATAGATATGTGCATTCTATTATTTTTCAACTGGAACTTCATCCACCATTGCTTCAACTCCCCCATGATCCTTGCAGCACACATCGCAGCATCTTGACTCTTTTAGTTGAAAACTCTACGATTCATTTCCCTTCAATTATGATAGATACATGTAGCAATTGCTGAACAACGAAGATTAAAAAGCAGGGAGGATTTCCTTGCCTCACAAAAATCCTTCATACAAAATGCAAAATGTGTTTTAGGCTTAAACAAAAGCCACCAATTACACACCTTCTCAATTACCTGTGCATGTAAGAGCAGCAGAAAAAAAAAAGGTGATTCATACTCTCTAACTGACTACAGAAACAACATATATAGGATTTACCGCAATTCCTATTCTTACTAGTTACTATGTATCCTTGGTGGCCAATCTACACTAGTAGGAAAAAGATTTTAAATGACGCACTTTAAACCACGGTTAATCACATAACCGTCATTTAAAAATTTTAAACCACGGTTATTAGAATAACCGTCACAAAAATTCTTGGCGGGAGATTTTATACCACGGTTCTGGGTGAAACCGTCATGTATAGCTTGACGCGTTGCATTTTATCCACGGTTCTGGGTGGAACCGTCATATATAGCTTGACGTGTTGCATTTTATACCACGGTTCTGGGTGGAACGTCGTATATAGCTTGACGCATTGTATTATATACCACGGCTCTGGGTGGAACCGTCGTATATAGCTTGACGCGTTGTATTTTAAACCACGGTTTTGTCAAAACCGTCATTTTTAGTCGTGGTCAAACAACTTTAAATGACGGTTTCTTGGAAGAACCGTGGTATATAGTCTAAGCGGGAAGTCAAATTTCCGGCCAAAATTAACGCGGCTCTTTCTCTTCTCTTATTATATATTATTTCTCTCTCACTATTTTGCAACCCACACTGTCGAACAAGGAACACATATATGCTCTGCAACTCTTCTTCATTCTTCTTCAACTCGCGGTAATTTTTGGCAACCCACCGGCGAACATGCTCTGCGCTATCTCTTCAACTTCATAACAACCCATACTGGAAAACAAGGAACACATGCTCTGCGCCTCTTCCACTCACTGTAATTTTTTGCAAACCTAACCGGCAAACAAGGACATGCTCCGGCTCTCTCATTCTCTTGTTTTCACGGTAATTTTTGCAACCAACTAGCGAACAAGGAACACATGATCTGCGCCTCTTCTTCACTGTAATTTTTTGCAACCCTAACCGACGAACAAGAGCTCCGCCCCCTCTCATTCTCTTTCACGGTAATTTTGCAACCCACCGACAAACAAGGAACATAATGCGCATTCTTCACTCATTTTGCAACCCTAATTCGCAAACAAGGAACATACATGTTCTGGCCATTCTCTTGTGTCTGCACTCTGTTGAGATTAATTGAAGCCGGCGCTAAATCGCCGGCGATTTGAAAAAAAATATCACAGACTATAAACCACAGTTATATATAAAAACTATGGTTTATTCGATGATTTTTTACATTATATACCACGGTTTTTGTAATAACCGTCATTTATTACGCGCTTTAAACCACGGTTCATACCCCCAACCGTCGTATAAAGTCAATGAATATCACGAGAGAAGGGGTTTTAAACAACGGTTTCAAACAGCCGTGGTTTTTTCTCTTATTTTAAATGACGGTTACGAACCGTTGTTTATAGCTATTTTGTAATATACGACGCGAGCATAAACCACGGTTATAAACCGTGGTTTTTAAGCAAAAAACCGTGGTAAAAACATTTCTGCACTAGTCTATCCCACCACCACCCACCTCCACCAAATAAAGGAGTGTTGTGGACAATTATATCTATTCCAAACCACTTTCCCTAATTCTTGATTAGGGTGATTAGTGCTGAACATATCATATGTCATCCTCATGTTAACCTTACCATTCACCACTAGGTTATCAACCAGCCCATCTTCCCTGTCTTAACAATCTCATCTCTAATTTTAAAGGCTGATTTCCACCACCAAGCACTATTAGTCTTCACCTGAACATTCCAAATATTATCAGATTGTAAAAGGTAAGCATGACACCACTTCTCCAACATTGAATTATGATTCATGCTTACTTGAATCGTCAATTTCAGATAACAAGCTTTATTCCAGGTAAGAACCTCTTTGATGCCAAAGGCCACCAGCTACTTTTGGTTGGTAAATACACTCCATCCAATGGGGTAATATCTCCTAGTACCATCTCCACCACTCCATAAAATTGGTGGAAGACAGCTTCCATCTCTGATACTCCTTTGGATCAAGAAATATTGCTCCAGAATCGAAAAATCTTTTTCAAGACGCTCTGAATAAGAATAATCCTACGAGCATAACTCAAATGTCTATTACACCACACATTCACGCGATCAGTGAGCTTTTTTATTAAAGGAGCATAACCACAACCTTCAATCTATGGGAGGATAATGGCACCCCAAGGTAATGCACAGGCATGTGCCCCTCCTCAAACTGTAACAAACTCAGAATATACTCCTTATCCATATCATTTACCCCACTAAAGAAAACTTGGCATTTATTGGATTAATATGTAACCTAAATATTAGAGAAACTATTCATCATATTCTTAAGAGCTATCACCGAGGAACATCACCTCTATAGAAAAGAAAAAGATCGTCCGCAAGCTGAGATGAACTAATTAATTCCTCCTACATCTTGGGCCACACACACAGTAAAACAACAAAGGGGAAAGAGGATCCCTTTGCCTAAGCATCTCCTCCCCTCAAAATATCCTTGAACTTTCCCATTAATTAGTAGGGAGTAAGAAGGAGTAACACCCATCTCATAACCCATGAAACAAACTGTAACACCCCTACCGCTAATCCTATCGCTATCGTCTAATCATCTCGGTTATCTTTCTAATCAGAGCGGAAAATTCAAATACAATCAGTGGGTGATACAATGTCGTTAGCCACCCATGTGACTAACAACGCCTAAACTAAAAACAGTAACGGTCTGATGAACCAGAAATAAACCATGCTCCCATATATATACCACAACATCATCTACAAAGTTTGATTACCGAGTACTACAAGTGTAAAATCCAAAATACATATATTCCATTACATTCCCAAAATACAAGCAAGTGTACAACGTAGTACACAGCCAATCAAAGGGACTACAAGCCCGTGTACAACTTAGTACACCAACCAAAATAATCACTAGCTAACAAAGCCAACATCCGGTCTCACTTTTGACCAATCAGCCCTGTCAGGTACCTGAAATAAAAATGGTTGGCCCCAAGGGCTCAGCACACTTGCTGGCATGAAATTCGCATACCGTGTGTGCTAACGGGGTTATGCCAACTACTTTGTTGCATACATGGAGTTAATTTTAATACAAACAATCATGCTATTAACAACAACATAATAAACATGCAATAGCAACACTCATATATAAAGCACAACACATGAGAATGAAGGTCAATTCATAAGTCACGTTCTCTGCTCTTGATCTCATCCTCTAATTATCCTACTTCTTGGATAATTCTAGAGTCAAGTTAGTATGACCTCCGGTTGAGACACATATAGATCTCACCACTGGGTTTATTTCTTTCATAACCCATAATACCTAGCTTATCTCTTTAGACGGAAATGCTCTGTCAGTCTTACTCCATTGGGCACCACTATATGGCTCACGGCCCCATAATAGGAAGTTCGACCACAAATCAGAAACAATCTCTCTTGTTTCCTCTTTCTGTCATAACCCTAGTACCTAGCTTATCTCTTTAGACGGATAAGCTCTGCTAGTCTTACTCCATCGGGCACCACTATGTGGCAAACGACCCTGTAATAGGAACTTCGACCACGAAATTGGGAACAATCTCTCTTGTTTCCTCTTTCTCACACGTGTGACTCACACTCCCCTAACCCATTCCCAGGTCAGTAATAGTATATAGTTAGTGAGTCAGTATGATAGTACTTCTCACAATTTAAACACATGGGGACATAACGTATTCTAAGCGGTTAGGTTCCCACTATTGTTATTTATGTCAAGTGTCGAGTTTGATTAGTTCACAGTCAATCATCAACTCATACAAGGCATTCAATCATTCACAAGACACACTACTAGAAAATACCTAATTAGTGACGGATTTAGCGACGGACGAAATACCGTCGCGAATTAGCGACGGAATAGTGACGGACTAGCGACGGACTTTTTGACGACGGAGTGGTGACGGATTTCCAGCGGGGTCAGTGGCGCCAAATTTTTGGGCCTGGCGCCTATATTTGCGATGACTTAGCGACAGAGATTTCGTCGCTAATTAGCGACGGACTGCCGTTTCGTCGCTATTCTTTTTTAGAAAAATTTAAAAAAGAAAGTTTAGCGACGGACCGCCTCAGGTTTAATTTTACTTACTAAAGTGACGTCATTTTATTTAATTTTAGCAACGGAATAGCGACGTCGCTAAATTAATTAGTAAAATCAGTCGTGCCGCGACCTTCTTCTTTCTGTTTATCTTCATCCTTTCGTGCACCCGCACAGAGCAGCAAACTAGAGCGAAGAAAATCAAAGACCACCGGGACTACACCTTTCCCAGCTGCTGTTTTACGGCCACTGAAGACCACCGGCGACCACAGGCGACCGGAGTACACTACAGGTGACAGAAGACTCATCAGGTATGTCTCTAAAGCCCTAAAATTCTGATTTCAAAAACTGATTTGGGGAAAACAAAATTATCTATGTTAATACCGAAATTAAATATGTTTGGTTGCTAATTTATGCTTAAAACTGCTAGTCATTGCTAATTTGGATCGGTGAGTTGACTGTTGTTCGGTTTTCCATGAAATTGAATTAATGAATTTTGGAAGCTATTATGTTGGAAAGGGGAGGTCTAAATTTTTAATTGGATTAAACCTATTAACTGCATTCATGAAGAAGAGTATACAGTCATTGATGGGCCATTAAATTATCCCAGTAGTACCCTGTGTGAATTTCTGTGTGCAGCAAATACTTTCTGTTGGTTTAAACCTAAAGCCTCCGCATCATGGTTTTACTTGCGGCAACAAATGCTTGTGGCCCTGTAGAGTATCATCTGTGAAAATTTTGTAATGTAACAACAATGCTTTATTCTCTTTGGCAAGTAGATAATGTCTATTTGAAAATTTTGGTTGAAAAGTTAATGATAGCCTCATAACTGATCAACGGTATTTAAAAGAGCTTTAGAGGACATTGTGAGGGGGAACATATATGAGGAGCATCCCGATTTAAGAAAATTTAACCATACCAAGTGCAAGAGATGCTTTCATCTATGCTTGAACGCATCTATTTCACTCCTTAGTCCAGTGCTCCTATCTTGCCTTCCTATTCATTCTTATAATTTAGATACTAAATTGAAATATAAAAAGTTCTCTTGAGTTATGAACCAAATTCTAAAATGTGCCTTAAGCACCCCCCCTCTCGCATCTCAATAAATGACATATATTCAATGATATTCAAAATCTTTTCCTTTTCTTTCTTGGTTTGGCTATAATTTTAGAGTCACTTATTGTCACTATTCCTGCTTCTCTTCACTATAGTACCGTTGATTGACTTAGAACTTGCTAAGCATTTTTAGACTAGTTGTCTAGTTAAATTATCCCAAGTGCTTTTTCTAATTTCAGCTTCTTATTCAAGTTATTAATTTGTATTTTCATGAACATTTTCTATTAGAAAGTAGTAGTACTTAAAGACTTCCTATTGATTTGAAGTCAACTAATGGTTTTGAAGCATTACATAACTAAGTCATGCTTACCGTGGTGTTGCACTGGTTGAATTGATTCAGAATGCTATTTCCTAATAAAGCAAATACTTGGCTAGTTCATAGGGATGGAAATGAGGTAGGGTGTGAGCTCCTAACCTTCTGACGAGGCTATAACTGTAAGCTATGGATGGACTATATATAATGAAATCCTTATATAAATGTTCAGAAATTTCTTAATTGTCATATCAGATTCAAACAACAACGATATCAAAGCGAGAATTTCATACACTTTTAGAATAATTATTAAGCCTATATATCGATAGCGTATTATGAATAAATATCCTAACATTCTCAAAGAATCTGATGTTCACAACCTCTCATTCATGCTAGTATCTACAAACATAATCTTGTGCAAACAGTTTGAATACCCTTCTGCAAAGGGAAGAAAGTTTTATTGACAATTCGTCACTTTGGATAATGCAACATGGTTTCACAGCATTTACTACAGAAAGTGCCCTCTAATTGTTGTAGCTGCTGCCACGAGTAGAATTTTTTGTGGACTGCAAAAGTGAGAAAAAAAATGAGAGGGAGAGGGGTAAGATATCGCGCTTCTTGATCTGATCCATTCCTTGAGAAAGATTACCAAAACTTCCAAATTTCAGAGACGAGAACTTGAACTAACCTCGTCAATCAGAATAGCAAAGTTGATCTATGAGTAACTTTAGTTCATCATCTCTCCATTAATTACTACTAGGCCACTTTCTTTCTTTCTTTCTTTTTTATAGAAGAAACAATCTTTATGTGGGTAGTCTCTAGACAGTCATGTTAGTATAATTCTATAACGACAATATAGACATACCCGTTGACACGTGAACCAGCACTTTGAGCTTATTTGAGCATTTGTTTGCAAAATCCATAACCTGCTTCACTCCAAATGTATTCAGATACAACGAAACATCATACCTGAAATATAACATATACATGTATATTAATACACTACAAAGATTGAAAGGAACTTATATACAATTATATAACCTTTTCTGGTTGAGCTGAGTAGTGTTAAATGAAGTTACAGTATCCAATGCCCCCAATAGAAATAAACAGCTGTAATGTTGTCAAGTTAACAACGTTTAATGTGTGCATCATGCTATAGTCAATAATTAATTTGTACCAAACTGAACTAATTAATTTGTGATTTAGCAGTAGATGTTTAGCACTCTTTTTATGTACATTATTTAATCTGTATTTGAACCAACTTGCTGATTAACAAGTATGATATCTTTGAATTTTCCTGTTGTTGAGTTCTGATGATAACTGTTGTAGGTATTTGTGAATCGTCCTTGTGGGATGCTTAGAAATAAGCGAACAATTAAAAAACAGGGGAGACTATGTCAATTTTTTTAAAATTTTATTAGTTTTAACTAAAGTAATGTTTGATTAGTATAGGTATGAGACCCGATAGGTTGTGGATGTACGATGAGAGAACCTTTGAGAGAGGTAGAATTTCTACCGAATGGCTGAGGAAGATGGAAGAGTTTGTCGCTTTGCATTACAACACCAATATATTATTGTTTTCATTTGTTTTTTAATTAGTGTATAAAAATATTTATTCTACTAAGTGTTTAATGTGATATTTGTCATGGGTTTTCATAGTGATGGCAGGTGGTAGAAGTTTTTTTGAATATGGGGGGTCATTTGTTCGAAGCAGAAGTAGGGCCAGCACTTGTACTCCCCCAGGTGATTCTCAGCAGGCTGCAGCTGATCATGTGGATGGTCCCGGTCATGGATCCCCGTTGGGTTCTACACATCCGCCCTTCGCACTCCTTGTCAGGACGAGCACCCATAGGGACCCCTTATTTCGACTCTCACCCATACTATTCTTCTATTGTCCCAGATTCACAGCCGTCTGTTGAGAGACGTCGATCTATATCTCTACCTCTACTCCGGCAGCCTACTCCTCCACCTCCACGGTAGCCTACTCCTCCACATCAGCCTACTCCTCCACATCAGTCTACTCCTCCACGACATGATGATTCACCTCCATCTGACGAAGCACAGCATAGCTCAGAGGCTCACACGCTTCACACGGTGGTGGTGTTGATCCCCACGTGGTCCTTACTATCTCTGACAAGTAAGTACTATGTAAGTAAAAAACAATTCTCAATAACTTTGTTTTAAATATATATATATATGCTAATTATCAATTTGTGACACATTATATATTTATAGGGAGCTACTACCTGCAAACAAGGTTGCTCGTTCTTTTCTTCCTTGCTTTGAGACGAGGTGGTTTCCAGATGGTTATAGTTGGGAGGGTTTGGGCCAGGACAGCCATAGATTCTATTTCAATGAATTCAAGGTACTTAACCATTCTTGATCTTTTACTTCTTTTTTTTTTTATGTTATGCTTACACTTACTAATTTATGCAGAAACGCTTCCGTTGGGATCCTAACCTTGAGAGTGTCGTCTATGAGTTATTCTGCGCCTTGGGCAGAAAAGGATATTCAGACACACTCTACAAGATGAAGGCTAGGAAGATGAAGAGAAAAGTCAGAGATGAAATCTGGCAGGCTTGGGAACAGTAGTGGGTGAATGAGAACTTTCAACGAGACTAACTCTCGCAACCGGAGGACTGAGCACACACCTGGTGGTGGTCTATCTACTCATGCGTGTGGTTCTCGCTTGTTAAAGGAGCATAAGAGGGTTCTGGTGAGTCTTTTTATTTTGCAAGTGTATATGAAATTGGATGCAAGTACATGTGAATGTAAAGATGATAATGCAACTTTGAATGCATGATGTGAGTTGTGATTGTTATCAGATTCTGATATGTCAATATTGGATTGGATATGTGTGGGCAAATGCATAAAAACAGGGGAGGTTATGTCAGATTTTTTTAAGCCTTGATCGATTAATCATTATCTGATTCTGACTGAACAATCTTGGTTTTTATGTGTGGGAGAATGTAAAAAAAACAGGGGAGGTTCTGTTAAATTTTTTAAAGGCTTGCTTCTAATTTAATCAAGTGTTTTTTTTGTGTAGACTAAGAAATACGGTACAGAGCCAGATGCTTACACATTGTTCATACACACTCATTCGAGCAAGGATGAGCATGGAAACAGTGTGCCAGTATGCTCCAAGGTCGAGGACACTACTGTAAGTGTTTTAATTTACTTATTTAAGTTGAGCTACATTATTGAAATTTATTCATTAACGATGAGTACTAATTATATATATCATTGTGTTTTGATTATGAAGCATAAATACGAAGAGTTGTTAGATGCTGCCACTCAGGAGTCAACCACTCCTGATGATCCATCTCTGCAAGCCCACTAGTAGACCCTAATGAAATTTTTTATAAGGCTATTAAAGGGAAATCCAGAAAGTAGAGGGTCTACGGTGTGGGCGAGCTAGCACCAGCGTACTTCCTGACTCATTTCACACCACCGGCACTAGCTCATGTGCTTCCGGCTACGACCATAGCACATACGAGTCCATGAAGATGGGGATTGAGCGGGAGATGATTCAGAAGTTCAATGATAATTACAGTAGCAGGTTCGTATTGAGGAGAGGGAAGCAGTGCGCCAGGAGATGTTCAGCGAGGAGATGCTGAAATACCCAAATCTAATTAATACCTTAAAATTTTTAAATAATAAAGAATTGATCTAGAAACAGATCATTTTAGTTACTCATGCTAATCTATGCATGCAAACATTACATAAATTAATATTGTTACGCGTGCGTATGCAAACTCACGCATGCAAACGTCACATAAAAATAGTCGTTTTACCATAGACGCTAACGGGCGTAAATTTACTAAACGTGTTAACGTACTTTTACAAACGTTTATGTATGATTATTAACAAGGATTAAACTCCTTACATAACTAGCTTGATAGAGAGAGCGTCAACAAGGAAAGATTAATACGAATGTGTATACAAACGAGCAACATAAATATTTTACGGATGCCTAAGCATTTATAAATGCAAAAATAAATTGATATACACATTTAAATAATATAACAACTTATGTTACACCTATTTTATATATTATGAAGACATAATAACTCATAAAAGGTCAAGATACGCACTAAACATCTTAACAAGAAGAACATTCGTAAAACGCCTTGAAACGTACAATTACGAGCGACCTTGTAATACATGAGTCCTATGACCTTTTAAACTCAAACCAAATGGTCATACCATCATTATATGGCTATACTAACATAATTCCCCGGCCATATTTAGTTAATAACTCAAAGTGCTCGGGAGTGCTCACGCACGCCCCTTAAGGCACGAAAGTCTCGGAAACACTCGAAAATACTTTATAAGATGAAATAAATCATTATACTTCATTCCAAATGCACCATAAAACTTTATTAAACATTTAAGATGAATTACTCACGTTAAATTCTCAATTAAACGCAAAGTGCTCGGAGATACCATTGGGGGCCCATAAACCCCCGGGAATGCCCCGGAGAGGTACCGAAGTGGCACGAACTCCTATATAATTCATTCTTAGAGTTCCTACCATCATTACTCATCATTCTAAAGAGAATTCTCAAGCTACTTTTTCAAAAATACATAAAGTGCTCGGGGGAAATTCCTAACGCTCCTGTTTTGCCAGGGAGTGTCCCGATAGCCCGGGAATTGTGTCATGAGTTGATATAACCCCATATAACTCAATGTAACACCTTAATATATCATTATTGACCATAACAAATGTTTATAAACTCTGGAACTCATAGCGACTACTTATTTTCCAAAATATCCTTAAGCACAAAACGCACCTTTGGGTGCCATAAAAACGCGTTCTACGCTATTACCTTGAAGTTTTTGAGGAGCCACGAATTGGGAATCTTAAATGGGGATGTCTTTAACATCTAATAAATTAAAGACAGTGCCAAACTAGTAGAAGCACTAGTAGGGCTAAATTCTGTTCAAAATGTACTAAAAACCACCATTTACCTTAGTAACTTTCATCTTTTACCTTGGTATAAATGTACCAAATAATTTTGTACTTATAACATGTTACAATATGATCTTAATATAATATAGTGTGACGAAATCAAGTTAAAAATCAACCCCTCTTGTAACACCCCAACCGCTAATCCTATGCTTACCGTCTAATCGTCCTATTAATCCTACGAGTTCGCAGCGGAATTATTACATACTTACTACGGCGGGTGAAACAATGCCGCTAACCGCCCATACGGCTAGCTAGGCTACTAATACTTACAGTCACGGTCTGATGAACATAACGTACCGAGCTACTAAATTACTTACCAAAATGTCACATGCCAAATACTTACATCCTGGATCACCGAGTATTTAAAGTATATTCGATTACAACCTTCAAGCTTACCAAAAGAATGAGTTTCTAAAGCTACTCATCTATACCAATGCTCCTCTCCCAATATCCAAAAGGTGTACCCCATGGTACACCGGCTAACCAAAGTTACAGCCGTGTACTACTTAGTACACCCCATGAGTTCAGTGTTTACATTCCAAAAAGAAGATAAAAGAAATGAAAGTAGATCTTCACATCTTCATCAATCTCGTGTACCTGCGTGTAGTAAAAATGGTGCCCCAAGGGGCTCAGCAAAAGCTGCATATGGACTCCGCATATACCGCGTGCTAGCTAGGGCACGCCGACTATTTGACGTCCACTAAACATGCCATTCATTATTCATACATACATGCTCTTCATGATATACATGCTATACAATTCATTACGCAATCAAGGCAACATTACAAGTACACATCTTACTTACCTTCACAAGGTTAGCCAAATTATGCATCCGGGTTAATCGGAATGCTTTACTCTTTACTCATTATTACTTACTTCTTCTTACTTACAATTACTTACTTTTCAATTACTTTACTTACTCATTCTTACTTACTTACTTATACTCAAGTTAAGTCGTCGGGACCTCCGGCCTTGGGGACTACACCGTCCCACATCCGGGATTTACTTGACTCACCAATCCGGGATGCTACCCACTTAAGGGATTTGGGCCGCGGACCAGTTTAAGAGTCAGGAATTGGAGCCAACCTCTCGTGACTCCGCATCCTCACGCGTGGCCGAAACTATATCGGACTTCTACTCATTCCAATTAATTACCATTTTAAGTTAGGATGGTTAGCTTGTTAGGAATAAGTTAGAAGTCCAAACACAATAAATAACGGTCACGGTACAATACAACATACATACACACATTCATATCATCCATACATTTCATGAAGTATACAAACTAAGAATTAAAGGAAATATACAACATCATACAACACTACATATTCACACAAGTATGCATATTAATTCCGATTCGTGCATTTATCTTATTTGGTGATCAATTAGCACACAAACACAAATCAGAGTAACCAAGATAGCATACGGGGCATGAGGAATCCATACCGTTCACCGTCGTACGTACTTCCAAACGTCCTTCCGGTGTCACAAATCCAATCCTATTATATACATACAGTTAAATGATTAATCTAACTATCATTACTTAACTCATACTTACTATGTCCTCACATTTCTTACACTTATACTTTACTTACTTACTTTTCCTTTACTTAAGTTTCTATCTTCTTACTTAAGGTTTGCATGTTACACACATGTACATATACATATATGTATGGTATACATATACATATATATATACAATTATTATTTAAATTAAATATATATATTTTTTTTTTGTCAGGACCGGACTTGCGACCGACCCTGGCAAGTCCGGTCCATTCCAGTAGGTTTCATCGGGAAATTTTTTTGGTCCGACCGGACTTGCATGTCCGGTCGCAAGTCCGGTCGATTCCAGTAACATTCTGACGGAAATTTTTCTGCTCGACCGGACTTGCAAGTCCGGTCGCAAGTCCGGTCGATTCCAGTAGCATTCTGACGGGAAATTTTTCTGCTCGACCGGACTTGCAAGTCCGGTCGATTCCAGTACAACTGACGGGAAAATTTTCTGCTCGACCGACTTGCAAGTCTGGTCGCAAGTCCGGTCGATTCCAGTATTGCATTTTAATTTCTGTTTTCAGTCTTCAGTCCTTTCTCACCCATTACTTCCCCATTGTTCCTACACTTAATCCTACATGTTTTAACACCATTTAAACCTCCTAATACACCTTAGTTCATTTCCTAACTCCTTACACAATTTATACTCATTCACTCATCTAATTTTCTAAGTTTCAACTCACACTTTCACTAGTTGTTTCCCTAGTTGTGTTTGCTACAGATTTTAGCACTAACACTCTCCATCTACCACTCACCTCCTCTTCTAATGTCATTTCTAACACTCCTAACACATTACAATTACATTAACTATCTCTCTCAACTTATCCTCTATCTTCCTTAGTCAAAATCTGTTACACACTCCATTATTCACCTAGTTTTAATTCTCTAAGTGTTCTAATCCTAGGCAAATTTTGCCATAGTCTCCCCTATAATTTTATACTCTCACCACATATTCTAGTTCCATTTCAACACTTAGTTCACCTGTTACAATAGACATCAAAATACAACTCCCATACACAAATACTAATACCAAACAACACTAAAATTCCTGCACTCACACATTCAATTCCCAATCTGTTTTTGTAACAGTTTTACATGTCTTTTAAAGCTTCAAAATACTTACATTCTCTTACACATTATACTACTAATGCATTACCATTTTTCAATATCAATTTTCATTTCTAAAAATCTGTTACATATACAAATATATACCAAGCTACACAATGAGTGTTCTTACCTTGTTTTCCTTCTAGATTTTCTTTCTTTTCTTTCTCTTCTTTCCTTTTCTCTACCGGTTTGCTAATCCAACTCTCTAACTCTACAACCAACACCATTTACATATACATTTCAATACACCATTCTCAACTAAAATTAACCTAGAACATTAATCAAGTTTCAATTTAGGTTTTAGGGTTTGGAAAATTTATTACCTTCCAAGAGCACAAGAGCTGTTTGGGATAGCTCAAGAACAGATTTCTCACACCACCAAAATGCAAAATCGGCTGGACATACAAGAGACCAAACAAGGTTTAGTCTAAATTTTCGTTTTGCCATTTAGGCTAGAAAAAGATGGAGTTTTTGAAGATATTTTTACCTTAGAAGAACAAGGAGAACAAGGGCCTTCTAATGGTGGTGTTGAAGCTCAAATGGGGATACTACCCATCAAAATCGAAAAGTGGTGTTTTCGGATTTTGGAAAGATGAAAATGTAGCTCTTGAGGAGAGGATACAATGGTAATTTTTGTAATTTTTGGAAGAGTATTGAGGGAGTTACAAAGGAGAGAAGTGAGTTTTGTGGGGTTCTCTCAAGCAGCCATGGAAATCGCATGGGTTAAGAAGAAGAAGAAAGAGAGGGTGAGGGGGCTTGTTCACGTGAGAGAGGAGAGAATGGGTAGGAGAGAGAGTATGTGAGAGTGAGAGTTCTTTTGTGTTTTTTAATTATTTTGTCTTTTGTAATAAGAGGAATAAGGTGTGTGTGTATATATATTAAAATCGGACACACACAGAGAGAGCATGGGGTTTGAACTTTATTTACAAAGTTGGACACATAAGTTTGTGTATTTATATTTCTACTTCTACCCCACAACTTACCGTTTTTGACAGTTTTTACTAATTCTCGTTTTCTTGATTTTATTGGTTCTAAAGCTCACTAATATTTATTAATGATTATTTAGTTGACCAAAACTGTTACGAGTCTATTTGACCCGCTTAAAGACACGTTTTCCCGGTTACCTCGAAAAAACGCGCTTTAAGGTTCGGTAATGTTTTTAAACCGTTTTAAAGGTCCGTTTTCTTCGGGATTTGTTCCCTAATAATTATTTACACTTAATTAAGCTTCTAAATTACTTATTAGCCTAATTAATCACTATTTTTAATTACGGGGTATTTCAATCTACCCCCCTTAAGAAACTTTGCCCTCAAAGTTGCTCAAGGTTAATGGTTTATAATTCTACTCATTATGCAAACCAATTGCCATAATGTATCTTCCTACACCTATGAGGTGTTTACTTCTTTCACACTGCAAGCATACACATTTCAACATCATACAGCAATTCACATACCAATGCATCATTTCCATTCATACCATACCACAATACACAATACACCATTACCGTTCATAATACACATTACACCAATACACCATACATTGCACATACACATCATTCATTACACATTACACATACATACACATCCATACTAAATTCACTTGCACTACATGTGCCATACAAAATGCAATGCTTACCCCGAAGCAATGCAAAGCAAAGGGCTCTACCCCCCTTAAAAGGGGTACGACCCGTACCCGTATACTAAATACTAGACTCTCTAGTCTATGAATAACTGGGTATTTAGCCTTCATGGCATCTTCCAACTCCCATGTCGCTTCTTCGACATCATGGTTAGACCATAGGACCTTCACCATTCGTATAGACTTATGGCGAGTGTCTCTGGTCTTCCTATCAAGGATTCTCACTGGGGTTTCCACATATCTCATGTTTGGCTCAATGGATAGTCTCTCGGGCTCCAACACATGAGAAGGATCAGCCATATACTTCTTGAGTTGTGACACATGAAATACATCATGGACACGTCCCAAGTCCTCAGGTAGTGCTAACCTGTAGGCTAGTGAACCAACTCTTTCGGTGATAGTGTACGGCCCTACAAACTTTGGGCTTAGCTTGCCCTTCTGACCAAATCTGAAGACACCCTTCATAGGTGAAACTCGCAAGAACACTTGGTCGCCCACGCGAACTCAAGGTCGCGTCGTCTCACATCCGCATAGGATTTCTGTCTATCTTGGGCTGCCTTCATGTTAGCTCGGATTTGTTGCACTTCGGCTTGTACTTGCTCAAGGTACTCCGGTCCTATTATGACCGCTTCACTTGACTCATCCCAACACAAGGGTGTACGGCAAGGTCTACCGTATAGAGCTTGGAAAGGCGACATCTTAATCGAGGCGTGATAACTATTATTATACGAGAACTCGATAAGATGAAGCTTATCTAACCAACTCCCCTGAAAGTCCAAGGCACATGCCCGAAGCATGTCCTCCAGTGTCTGGATGGTCCTTTCTGTCTGACCGTCGGTCTGAGGATGGAAGGCGGTACTCAACTTCATTCGTTCTGTACCCAACGCTTCCCTTGTAGCTCTCCAGTATCTCGAAAGAAATCTGGTGTCGCGGTCAGATACTATGGTCTTAGGGACTCCGTGGTGTCTGATAATCTCCTTATCAAAAAGCTCAGCTAGCTTTACTACCTTCCAGGTGTCCTTCATCGGTATGAATCTGGCAACCTTGGTAAGGCGATCTACTACAACCCAGATCATGTTGAGTCCTCCCCTAGCAGGTGGGAGTCCTACAACAAAATCCATGGAGATATCATGAAATTTCCACTCCGGAATTGGCATCGATTGTACCATTCCGCCCGGTCTACGGTGTTCAAATTTTACCTTCTGGCATGTCAAGCATCTCAATACAAATTCTGTCACATCTGACTTCATTCCAGACCACCAGAAGTACCTCTTCATGTCTTTGTACATCTTGGAGGCTCCCGGATGGACTGATAATGTAGAACTATGTGACTCTCGCAGGATGCGATCCCTTAGCTCAGCATTGCTTCGGGGGACGCATAGCCTGCCATTCAACCGAATCAAACCATCTTCATGTAGCTTAAAATCATACTTTTTCTTCTCAAATGTACCATTCTCGATCTTGTGTCTGATTTCGGTTAGGTAAGGGTCGCTCAACTGAGCGTCTCGCACCTCGTCAACCAAGCTAGAAGAAGCGAGTAGCGAATGGAGCGAGTGTGCTCGACGGCTCAGGGCGTCGGCTACATGTTTGCCTTCCCTTCCTTATACTGCAGATTGATGTCAGTCTGAAGAAACTCCATCCACCTTCTCTGTCTCAAGTTGAGTTCTTTCTGAGTGAATACATACTGTAAGCTCTTATGGTCGGAGTAGATGGTGATGCTTACCCCATAGAGATAGTGTCGCCATATCTTCAAGGCGAAGACAATGGCTCCTAACTCTAAGTCGTGAGTCGGGTAATTCTCCTCATGTTTCTTCAGCTGGCGGGAGGCATAAGCAACAACCTTGCCATGCTGCATGAGTACGCATCCCATTCCTTTGCCTGATGCATCACAGTATACCTCAAATCCCTCTGTGCCCTCTGGAAGAGTAAGGACGGGCGCTGAGGTCAATGAGTCTTTCAGTTTCTGAAATGATAACTCGCACTCGTCTGTCCATACAAACGGTGCATCTTTCTTCATCAATGTAGTCATGGGCTTGGCGACTTTCGAGAAGTCCCTTACAAATCTCCGGTAGTAACCGGCTAGACCAAGAAAGCTCCTAATGTCGGTAACAGTCTTGGGTCTAGGCCATGATCGTACAGCTTCTACTTAGAAGGGTCAACCGAGATACCTGCGCTCGAGATGACATGTCCAAGGAATGATACCTGATCAAGCCAAAACTCGCATTTGGAGAACTTCGCATACAGCTGGTTCTCGCGCAGTGTCTCAAGCACTTTCCTCAAGTTTCATGTTCCTCTGGTGATTTGGAATATACAAGGATGTCGTCGATGAAGACCACAACCGAAGTGTCCAACTGCTCACTGAATAAACGATTCATGAGGTCCATGAATTTTGCCGGTGCGTTTGACAAACCGAATGGCATCACTGTGAATTCGTAGTGGCCATATCTGGTACGGAATGCCGTTTTCTCATGTCTTGCTCTTTGATTGCAATCTGATGATACCCTGAACGGAGGTCGATCTTGGAGAAGACTGAGGCTCCTTTCAACTGGTCGAATAGGTCGTCGATACGTGGTAGTGGGTATTTGTTTTTGACTGTGACCGCATTCAGCTCGCGGTAGTCAATGCATAGTCGGAGGCTACCGTCCTTCTTCTTCACGAAGAGGACCGGTGCTCCCCAGGGTGATACGCTCGGGCGTATAAACCCTTTGTCTAGAAGATCTCTCAACTGTTCTTTCAATTCGGTCATCTCTGGTGCCATGCGGTACGGTGCCCTGGCAATGGGACCGGTACCTGGCAATAGATCAATTTTGAATTCCACTGCTCTCGGTGGTGGCATGCCGGGTAGCTCCTTAGGGAATACATCGGGATACTCGGATACAATGGGTACTTCATCACTGAACTCTGGATCTCGCTCCAGGTCTTGTACATAACAAAGATACACCTCTTGGCCCTTTCTGAGCTCCCGGTACATAGCCATGGCAGATATAAGTGTGGTCGAAGGCTCTTCGGTCTCTGGCGGTAAGATACGGTAACCCCAGAAGGACTCTTGAGCAGCAAACGATGCTCGGCGCAGAGGATTCTACCCTTGTGCCGCTCCAACCAATTCATCCCAATGATTACGTCGAATCCCAATCCATTGAATTCGATGAAGGAAATGGGAAACGATTCGCCTTTGATTTGGATTGTGGCTGATTGATAATATTGGTGCACTTTACTCGCTCCTTCGATGGGAGAGTAACCATGAAGTTCGGTAGCTCATCCGCATCTAGCTTCAACCTCTTCACAAAGGATGGTGATACGAAAGTGTGAGAGGCGCCGGAGTCGAATAACACATTGGCATCAATGCCATTTACTGGGAAGGTTCCCGTTAGAATGGTGCCGCTTCTGCCGGCTTGTGCTTCGGTGAGGATGCTCAGGTTACCTTCGGTACCGAGTCCACAACCTATTGGATTCACAATTGGATAAGTATTGATGGTGGACACAAGTGGAATTAAATCAACACTGCTCTTTATTGATAAACCAACCATCATACATACCGTGTCTCTAATACACGTTACTAATAGATTACATGATACTAGGAATTTAATACTTTCTAAAGGTAAGGTTCAGGCGTCCTGGTTTCATGTGTGTGGCATTGATTATTGCCGGCGGTGCCGTATTCAACTTGATCTTGTTGATCCCGTGATACAGCATCCTAGAGTTTCCACCCATGATTAGGACATCTCCTGATCTCAATACCAGTTTCTGTGCGAGGTCCACACGCTTCTGCTCGCTATACAGGAATACGGCGTCATCACCAATGGACCAAGACACTACGGGCACTCCTTGTTCAAGAGATTCCGCTGTCTCGTCCTTGTCTTGGTGTAACCCAAGTCGTCCTTCTTTCTCATAGAAGTTGACGATACAAGGTCCGCTTCAAGTGCGGGGATCGGTTCAGGTTCACATTGTTGTGCAAGTTCTACTGCTTGTGATGAGGGTCTGAAACTCTGGTGGTATTGTCGGTGGCGTCGCTCCGTCTTGTGTTCGTGTCTCCTGGTATGTCTTGGTATAAGGATTCCAGTCCTTTCCCAAGCACATCATCTTCAGCTTCATCTTCGCTCCACCGGGGAATTCGGGTGTGTAAAATCCACCTTGACCCGTTCCTAGCTCGTTGCATCGTCGATGATTGAGATTTGCGCTTCGGGTGTCAGGTATCCCTTAATAAGATCATACCTGGTCGGATGACCTGACACTGTTTGTTGGTGTAGTCGTGGTTGGTGATGTCGATCTCTTCTTGATTCAAGTTACCGGTATCGGGTAACAGATACTAAAGTTTCCTATGGTTACAAATTTCATCTACGGTGAGTACTAGTTTCAACTACTTCATTTCATGCTTATACACTTCATTTATTTACTCATGCATTCACTCATACAGTTACTCTACTACTAGGCATGCTATTTCAAGGATTAAAGGTTTAGGTGATTACCTTGGCCGGATTTCGAACCGGGCCCATCGCGGTCAATACATGGAGAACAGGCTGCCTCTGAGGTGCGCCCCTCTGAGGGCCCCGGGATCCCTGTCCCTGAGGTGCCTGCTGGGCCGGTGCATCGCCGATGCCACCTCCTTGCCCTCTCTCTGCTTGTAGTTCTGGAAGGTACCCCTCGGCTTTCCATTCTCTGGGCACTTGTTAGCTGTGTGTCCCAGCTTCTGGCAGTTATAGCATTTGATCTCCCTCCCGTCAGTCCTTACCAGGATGGTCCTGGTTGCACTTTCTGCACACATAGGTGCGGCCATCGGAGAAGGTTTTGGCGGCACCGGAGCTAGAACCTGAGGTTAGAGGGTTAGCACATGTGTGCGTGGGTATACTAGAAATGATACTTATACGAATACAAATTGGATTAGAATTTACCCTTAGGTGTGCGATCTCAGTGGCTTAGCTGCCACCGGTGCAGAATAACCAAGCTGAAGTAACTCAGATGGTTTGCCCTGCTCAGCATGGGCACTGCTCTCACCCTGGGATTTCTTTTGGGATTGCTGAAAGAAATTCCCCTTTTTCTTTTTCCAGCTCTTCCCCTGGTTCTGCTCCTCATGCTGGTTTTTTGTTGTTAGCTTGCGCTTCAGCGCGGTCTCTTCATCCCTTAGTTGGCAAGTGATCTCAACGCGAGAAGCCGCGTGATAACACTCCTGAAATTTCAGGTATTAGCCGGGATTCTCATTTAAGGAAATAAGAAAGATTCAAAAATTCAAGGAATTTAAGGAATTGAAATGATACTAAGGGTTAACCGTTATTTACCTGAAGGGAGGTAAACCTGGTATAGCCCATACCGTACCGAAGGCGATGGCTCAGACCGCCATAGAAGCGATCGACCAACACCTGGCCGGTGTATCCAATATCGGGAAGGACGGAGAATGGAGGTGAAGGTGCGGTAGTACTCATCCACAGACATCTTGTCTGTCATCTTTAAGGCGTCCAGCTCTAGCCTTTTCTTGTTTTCATGCTCGGGTAGTATTTCGAACGGAGGAGTGAGGCGAAGAATCCCAATCGAATGTGGGGTCGCTGACGTGCTCATGCTTGACCAGCTTCCACCAATCCATTGCAGCATCCTTTAGTAGTAGGCAGCAACTCTGACTCGAACTCCAGCAGGAGCTTCGAGTGTTTCGAAAGCCGTCTCCATCTCGGAGATGTAGGCCTCGAGCTTAGCCGGATCGCTCTCGCCCCTAAAGCAGGGAGGGCGGAGCTCCGCTACAGCTTTTACCCAGTTCGCTTCTCTGGGTGGCGGGGGAGGGATTGGCCCCGCTTGAGTTTGTTGGTTTTTGGGGATTGTTGTACGCTTGGATTACTTGAGGTAGCATCTGCGCTACCGTGGCGGCGACGATCTCAGCTATCGTCTGCGCGCCGGGCCGTCATGCCCCTCCTCTGGGGCGACCTGGACCTCTGCCTGACATCTGAATATT
Organism: Limonium bicolor; assembly: GCA_023374045.1. Lineage (NCBI taxonomy): Eukaryota > Viridiplantae > Streptophyta > Magnoliopsida > Caryophyllales > Plumbaginaceae > Limonium > Limonium bicolor. The sequence goes on from CM041777.1 coordinate 344,223,963, forward strand.
TAACAGTTACGTTAGGCTTTGCAAGATATGACTCAAAGGTCTTGGAATTTAAGCAAGGTATCGTTCATAAGAACGTTAAGGGTATCCGTCGTTAACAACGGTAGTTCCTAGTTAGGTTTCTAAGTATCCGTCTTAAGACGGTTGAAATCCTAACTCGGTAATCCCCTATGCTCGGTACTATGGACATCAGAGCGTAACTACGCTCTGATACCACTTTTTGTAACACCCCAACCGCTAATCCTATGCTTACCGTCTAATCGTCCTATTAATCCTACGAGTTCGCAGCGGAATTATTACTTACTTACTACGGCGGGTGAAACAATGCCGCTAACCGCCCATACGGCTAGCTAGGCTACTAATACTTACAGTAACGGTCTGATGAACATAACGTACCGAGCTACTAAATTACTTGCCAAAACATATGCCAAATACTTACATCCTGGATCACCGAGTATTTAAAGTATATTCGATTACAACCTTTCAAGCTTACCAAAAGAATGAGTTTCTAAGCTACTCATCTATACCAATCTACTTCCATTATCCAAAAAGGTGTACCCCATGGTACACCGGCTATTCAAAACTACAGCCATGTACTACTCAGTACACCCATCATAAATTCATTGTTTACATTCCAAAAAGAAGAATAAAAAATGAACTCAATCTTCACATCTTCATCCCTCGCGGGTACCTGCGTGTAGTAAAAATGGTGCCCCAAGGGGCTCAGCAAACGCTGCATATGGACTCCGCATATACCGCGTGCTAGCTAGGGCACGCCGACTATTTGACGTCCACTAAACATGCATTCATTTATTTCATACATACATGCTTTTCATACATCATACATGCTATACAATCCATTCACAATTCAAGGCAACAATATCATAACTACATCGCACTTACCTTCACAAGGTTAGCCAAATTATGCATCCGGGTTAATCGGAATGCTTTACTCTTTTACTCATTACTTACTTCTTCTTGCATACAATTACTTACTTTCTTTTACTTCACTTACTCATTCTTACTTACTTACTTATACTCAAGTTAAGTCGTCGGGACCTCCGGCCTTGGGGACTACACCGTCCCACATCCGGGATTTACTCGACTCACCAATCCGGGATGCTACCCACTTAAGGGATTTGGGCCGCGGACCAGTTTAAGAGTCAGGAATTGGAGCCAACCTCTCGTGACTCCGCATCCTCACGCGTGGCCGAAACTATATCGGACGTCTACTCATTCCAATTTAATTACCAATTTAAGTTAGAATGGTTAGCTTGTTAGGAACGAGTTAGAAGTCCAAGCACAATAAATAACGGTCACAATATAATGCATCATACATACACACATTCATATTCATCCAAACATTTCATGAATTATACAAACTAAAATTTAAGAAAATATTCACAACATACACACATATTCACAAGTATGCATATTAACTCCGATTTGTGCATTTATCTTATTTGGTGATCAATTAGCACACAACACACAAATCAGAGTAACCAAGATAGCATACGGGCATGAGGAATCCATACCGTTCACCGTTGTACGTAATTCCAAACGTCCTTCGATGTCACAAATCAAGTCCTATTACATACATACAATTGAATGATTAATCTAACTATCATTACTTAACTCATACTTACTATGTCCTTATACTTCTTACACTTACACTTTACTTACTTACTTTTCATTACTTAGTTTTACTTCCATGCTTAACTTGGCATGCTTCCATACATGTACATATCATATATAGTATATACATATATAGATATATATATATATAATATATATATTATTAATTTAATTTTTTTTTTTGACCGGACCGGACTTGCGACCGACCTTGCAAGTCCGGTCCATTCCAGTAGCTCAGATTACCGAAATCCTTCTGGCCGACCGAACTTGCAAGTCCGGTCGCAAGTTCGGTCGATTCCAGTAGCTATCCTCGGGAAATTTTCTGGGCCGACCGAACTTGCATGTCCGGTCGCAAGTCCGGTCGATTCCAGTAGGTATCCTCGGAATTTTTTCTGGCCGACCGAACTTGCAAGTTCGTCGATTCCAGTAAGTTACAGACGGGAAAATTTCTGGTCCGACCGAACTTGCAAGTCCGGTCGCAAGTTCGGTCGATTCCAGTAGCTCACCCGTCTTTGTAAGTCTGGGCTCGACCGAACTTGCAAGTCCGGTCGCAAGTTCGGTCCGCCCAGTATTTGCATTTTACTTTCTGTTTTCAGTCCTCTCTTTTACCCAATACTTCCCCATTGTTCCTACACTTAGTCCCACATGTTTTAACACTATTTAAACCTCTTAATACACCCTAGTTCATTTCCTAACTCCTTACACAATTTTATACTCATTCACTCACCTAATTTTCTAAGTTTCAACTCACACTTTCACTAGTTGTTCCTAGTTGTGTTTTGCTACAGATTTTAGCACTAACACTCTCCATCTACAACTCCCTCTTCTAATGTCATTTCTAACACCTCTAATACATTACAACTACATTAACTATCTCTCCCATCCTCTCCCTATCTATTTATCTCAAAATCTGTTACAACTTACATCATTCACCTAGTTAAAGATTCACTAAGTGTTCTAATTCTAGATAAATTTTGACATAGCCTCCCCTATATTTTTACATTCTCACCACATTGTTTTAGTTCACAATTCAACACTCATTTCACCTGTTTCAATAGACATCAATATACAAGCTCCATACACAAAACTCAATTTAAAACACTCCTAAAAATTCCTGCACTCAACATCTCATACCCAATCTGTTTTGTAACATTTTACATATCTTTTGAAGCTTCAAAATACTTATATTCTCTTACACATTATACTACTAATGCATTACCATTTTTCAATACCAATTTCCATTTCTAAAAATCTGTTACATATACAAACAAGACTACCCAAAGGTGAGCATTCCTTACCTTGTTTTTCTTCTAGTTTCTTTCTTCTTCCTTCTCCTTCCTTCTCTCTCTCCCTCTACCGGTTTCCAAACCAACCCTCCAATGCTACAGCCCATCAACATACATATTTCAATACACCATTTTATACTAACTAACCCCAACCATTATATAAGTTCTAATGTAGATTTTAGGGTTTAGAATTTATATTACCTTTCAAGAGTGCAAATGAAGCTTGGAGTGGTTCAAGAACAAGATTTCCAACTCCTTCAACAAGCCAAAATCGGCTAGAACACAAGAGACCAAACAAGGGTTTAGTCTAGATTTTCGTTTGCCTTTGAGGCTAGAAAAAGATGGAGTTTTCGAAATATTTTTACCTTAGAAGAACAAGGAGAATGAGGGCCTTCTAATGGTGGTGTTGAAGCTCCAAATGGGGTATACCCATAAATCGAAAGTGCTTGTTTTTGAATTTTGGAAAGATGGAAATGTAGCTCTTGATGAGGATTACAATGGTGGTGTTTTTATAATTTTTGGAGAAGTTTGGAGAGAGTTACAAAGGAGAGAATAGAGGTTTTTAGTGGTTCTCTTCTTTCACCATGGAAGTCGATGGAGGTAGGAGAAGAAGAAAAGAGAGTGAGGGGAAGGGTATTACGTGGAGAGGAGAATAGGGAGGAGAGAGGTCTAAAGTGAGAGTTGGGTAGTTTATTGCTTTGTTTGTTTGTAATAAGGAAGGAATAAAGAGTGTGTGAGAGAGGGAAAAGGGGGCCGGCTGACTAGCACCCACACACACACAAATTTTTTCCTTTATTCTAAAGTGGACACATAACTCTTGGTTATTTATATTTCTACCCCACAACTTCCCGTTTTTTGACAGTTTTTACTAATTTCTCGTTTTCTTGATTTTTATTGGTTCTAAAGCTTCACTAATATTATTAATGATTTAGTTGACCAAAATTGTTACGAGTCTATTTGACCCGCTTAAAGACACGTTTTCCGGTTACCTCGAAAAACGTGCTTTAAGGTTCGGTAATGTTTTTAATCCATTTTAAGGATCCGTTTTCTTCGGGATTTGTTCCCTAATAATTATCTACACTTTTAAGCTTCTAAATTACTTATTAGCCTAATTAATTACTATTTTAATTACGGGGTTTTTCATGCCTCCTCTCTTATTTCCAGCCGTTTTCCTTGGTCCAAATGGGTCAATTAATTGACCATTGACCATGCTTGGTCAATATTGACTCATGCGGGCCCCACTTTAGGGTTTTATTAATATTTTAATATTAAATTTGTAAAAATCTGTAAATTTCTGGAATTAAATTCCTAATATCATATAATATGGTTTTATTATATTTAAAGGTATTTATAACCTTTTAGCCCATTTAAAACCAATTTAGAAGGCGATTACACAAAACGTGCTTTAAGGAGTTTTAGTGCACATTTTGTGTCGCAAGGTGTTTCTGGGCTTGGTTTTCTTTACAACGGTTTTGTTGTGTTCCTTACATGATATTTGATCATGTAATTCAATTTTATATCATTTAGAGGTCCTTTGATTTTTAAGGTTTTCCTAGAGCACCTTTTTGCCCTTTTTGACCTTGAAGCATGTAAATGCTTTTTCTTTGTGTTGGGTGTTGTCCAACGGTTATAATATGTTTAGTAGTATGTTAATATGCTTAGGACAAATTTTTAGGTCCTAAGAAGTTTATTTGGGTATTTATTTACCCTTAACAGTCAAAGGGTGCAACATCTTGTTTGTTGACCACTGTTGTTCTCAGTTGACTTTTAAGGCATGTTTAGGCCTTAATTAATATGATTAAATATTTAATCCATGCTTTAATAATTTGGGGTATTTCAGTCTACCCCCCTTAAAAAGACTTCGTCCCGAAGTCTCTTAATCAAATAGGTAAGTATATAAATGTATAACTACCCATTGTTCCCATAATGTATATCTATGTGATATATCATTTACACACATCATATTGCGCTTATACAGCACATAGCCATCACGTTGTGGCGTTAGTTCAATCATATATGGATATAGGTGATCCATCAGCACCATCATTTCCTATCAGTTCTACAAGTCCTGACAACCTTCCTGAGGTGTCCATAACATTCCATTGTTCCACATTCCATATCTAATGATTCATTTCGTATCTAGGCAATACCATATGTAATCATTCTATAAAGCAATATGAATGCATATCACAGATAGCATAAGAAAAGTACCACACACATGGTGTACATACAATCATTCAAACAAGTATCTCATAGGATACATACTTTCAAGTGTACATCACACCCAAACAACCAAACAACGCACGCCCCGCGTACCAACCATAACCAAGAAAACCAATTCACTGTATGCTATGCATACTTAACACATACTAACCAAACAACCTCGTATGCCCCGCACACCACCAATTCTCTTTTTTTTGCATGCAATGCATATCAAACAGCCAAAAATAAGTGCACACATGTGCACAGCCAAGAGGCTCTACCCCCCTTAAAAGGGTTACGCCCCCGTACCCCACAAGTATACAACAGCCGCTCAACAAGGAGCGCTGGATACTTGGCTCTCAAAGAGTTCTCCAACTCGTGGATTATCCTCATATCAGAGAGACGGGTATAATTCTAGCCCTTCAGGGCTCCACAATATAAAAAGGTGAGGCACTGATCTTTTGTGCTCTCTCCCAAGTTCATTCTTTTGGGCCCACTCGCTCCGTATGAGGTGTAGACCCATGAACAAAGGCTCAATTTGCCTTTTTTTTTGCTGTGAATCCACTGGTTTGGATCACTAGCATATATGCGTGTGTCTCTCACTGATATTCAGTTTGAGATGTAATGTGACATTGGCTACTGTTAGTACTTAGTGCTCTTTGCACTTGTCTTTGTAATACTAAGACGTACCAGCCTATATGTCCACAAAGATGATGTTTGCCATCCATGTCTCCTGGTGATTTTGCTCCGGAGTAACACACTGTTGTAGTTCTTTTTTTTTCACACTCTTGTTGATATCCACTTTATCTTTCAGCATTTCCACAAGATTAATAACTGCACGAGTGCAATACCAAAACACTCAGTCATACAGAGTGCAGAGGCGTAAACGCTCAACAGCTAATATTTCATGAGTCAACAGATAAGATGTGCGTTGTCCTATGAGTGGTACATTCCAAATCCATTGTTCTTTAAGCAAGATTTCTGCTATCATATAGCTTTATCTTTTCTTCTCGCGTAGTCACGCGTTTATATCCATATCATCTGGTAGATTTCCTCTGGATTGTAAGAATTACTCGATCCTTATGAGGATTCTACATATTTTCGTCCATAATAGGTTTTCTTGTTGCTTTTTTTTTTGGGTTCCTATCCTTGAACTGTTTCCTTGTCTTCCCTGTATACTGTCCACTGTTCTCTGTTGAAGGTTCTTTTTTTTTTAGCCCGTTGGTTTAACTGCGGCTCTTCTCGTCCATCTTCGAGGTAATCCGTTTTACTGTCCGTAGAATGGAGTTTACTACTTCTCGTGTTCCTAACACTACCTGTCTACTTGCATGGGGTACCGTACTGATACATTACTACTTACCCGACTAACTTATAATAAGTCTGTCAGGCCCACATGCTCCGAACGGAGTGCGGTCGTCCCATGTCTCGTTTAGTAAACTGGTAATGTCTGTCACACGGTTGTTGTGAAGTATTCTTTTGTCAATCTCCCTTTGATGGATATCCCTCTTTTTTGTTCTTTTTTTTTTGGTCTTCTTTTTGCTTCTGTTTTTTTTGTCCTCTTTTTGCTTCTGCCCGTCTAATAGTTCGTGTTATCGGTTATCCTAATAAGTGTTATTGCCTTTGTGGCATCCGTGGTAATTCGTATCATAGACTGGTATTATTCAACTCGGTGTAAGTAAAATCCGTGCTATATTAGCAAACTTGTTTCTCCTCTTTTTTTTGATCTCATTGAGTACAACGCATTTTCCTTTTTCTCCCTGTTTTTTTTTTCTGATCATGTCTCATCCATAGTTCATATTCGTCCCCTCATCCATGTAATTGGATGTATTGCAGATTGCATAATAGCTTGAGCAACTTGGCTCTTTACTTCCCAACCATCCTCACTGACGGTGGTGCATCTACAAAGGGTATGCTTGTCCATAAGGACTAAACATGTATCACCGGTAGTGATTAGCATTAAATGCAAGTATACTCTAATGGTATTTGGCTAATAGCCCTGTCTGAAACTTCCTCGAACGTTTAAACTGGTGTGTGTGTGTGTGTGTGTGTTTTTTTTTACAGTCATAGTGGCTGTATAATGTGTCCAGTTGCAGTGGTTGGACTATCGGTCCTTCCAAAATTGCATAGGTTTCTAATCTCCAGGTTTCAATGAAAAGGTTTGAACAACAGTTTTTTTTTTAAAAGGTTAAAAAGTAGTAGTTGTTGCAGTTGCATTTGCAGTAGCTGTTACTGTTGCTGTTGCTGTCGCTGCACTTGCTGTAGCAAGTGCGCAAGGCAGATGGAAATTTCAGTGGTTTACTGTCATAGCGCTTGCAATAGCAAGTGCGCCATGCAGGTGGAAATTCTGGTTCAGTAATTCCCGGTCTCATTGACTCTGTGTCGTAGAGTATAGGCTACATGGTAATGTAAGCATTAACATCCTGTTCATATATATATCCGTCAAGGTTTAAAGCTTTTGGTACTGAGTACACACAACTAATCCCAAAGTCTTACACAAAAGGCGAGTGGTCAATGACACACTCCCACATACTTATAACATAGCTCCTTCTAACATTCAAAGTAAGCACACAACACAGTAAGTAAAAGTCTTCCACTAGCGGTCTCATGGAGTATGGGTACTCATGCCCTATCTACTCCCTTGCCCTTCTGGGCTCCAGCATCAGCAGATGTCTAGCCATCCTGACCGCCTCGTGGTACTCCAGATCCTCCAGCTGAGGTCTTCTGAGTATTCTTTGGTGGCCTGTAATTACGGCTCTCTGGGTTCATCCAACATTCAAATTCCCTATGGCCCTCTTTGTGGCAGCACCGACACTCGACTTTGCGGCCTTCGCAGTCGACCCCTGGATGGTCCTTCCCACAACGCTTACAGTAAAAATGGCGCTGGGGCTGTCCGGTGCCTGATGATAGTATTTAAGTTTAAGTTAAAATCTGTTGATATAGGGGTTAAGATTATATTTGAATTTAAGAGGTAGGTGTTCTCACCCTTAGGAGGTGCAGATCTCAGAGGCTTAGCATCATAGCTGGGCCGGTCAACTGCAGGACGGGCTCTTTCCCTTTCTTTCCCTGGTGACCCTGCTGCCCTTTCTTTGGAAAGAATTTCCTGTTTAAGGTTTCGGGTCAGCATTCGTAAGGTATTTAGTATGATAAGTATTTAAGCTTGGGTTAAGTCCTTACTTTCCCTTTTTCTGGCCATCGCCTGAAGATGCTCCTCCACCCTCAGACTCTCCTTCAGGGTTCTTCCTTTTCTTTGCCCCTAGAGTCTCTTCCCGAGTCTGGAGCATTAGCTCCGTCCTCGAGGCAGCGTCGTAACACTCCTGGAATCTCATTGGTAAGTTCTCACAAGGTTATACGGTACTATAGTAAGTAAAGAATTTATGGCATTCATGTTAATACCTGTATGGTAGTGTAGAGGGTAGCACCCATCGCCATCTGGATGCGAAATAATAGTCCTCCCGGAACTTCTCGATCTTCTACGGTTTCTGAGTAATCCACACCGGGGATGAAGTCCAGTCCAATGAATCGAGCGTAACTCGTCCACGGTCAGACCTCCCTGGGTCAATGTTTCAAACTCATGGCGCTTCTTCTGTTTGAGGTGCGCCGGGTAGTACTTCCCTCTTAGTAACTCAACAAAGGCAGCCCACGAAAAGTCGGGCGTAGCCAGGTGCTGGTCCTTGACCAACCTCCACCAAGTGCTGGCTGCATCCTTCAGATGGAAAGCAGCAATAGCGACCTTCTTGTCGTCAGGTACCTGTAACGCTTCATAGGCCTTCTCATGTTCCACGATGTAACGTTCCAAAGCTACGGGGTCTGGTTCCCCTGAATATGTAGGTGGTCGGGTCTCGCTAACTGACTTCAGCCAGTTTGTTTCCCTGGGCTGTGGCGGGTGGGCTGGTGCTCCTCCTATCTGAGTACCCAGCTGTGCAAGAACGGCTGCAACCGTCTCAGCAACTCCTGGAATGCCGGGGTCACCGCCTCTACCTCTTCCAGCACCACGCCCTCTAGTACCACCAGACATCTGTAGTACAGTATGTCACATAAATACTTGGTAAAATTACCGTACACAACCAATAGATATTAAGTTGCCTAAAAGGCTATCCTGTCACGCATTTTGCGTTTCTAGACACAATATCTTTTGAGACGAATCGTCTCGTACCTCCTAAATGTTTCCCAATATTTCCCAAGTCCTAAGCTCACTGTCTTAACCTACTTTCTCGTCATCAGAGCGGTACTCCGCTCTGATACCACTTTTGTAACACCCCCTCCATAATCACGATATAATCCCTCACGTAGCAATAAATAAAACGTCTCGCAGCGGAAAAATAAATAACAATTACAAAACTCACACGGGTGTCACCGGCCATTACTCGCCCATGCGAGCAACGTAGCCATACCACATCCAACTTCCAAAATAAACAAACTGCTAACCGCAGTGATAACGAGAAACTCCTATACATCAAACTAAGTCCATAACCATAAACATTGACAAGTGAGCGTCTACCCAATCCTGAAAAATACATAACCTTACCATAAGACCATACACCATCTTCATTACCATACAACATCTCCAACCCTGTTTGCTCTTCAGCTCCGACAATGATCAACAACCTGAAATGGTGTAGTATCAGCGATAGACGCTGAGTATGCCGGGCCTGGACCCTATGGTCACTTGTCATTTTAACCATCTTATTATTAGATTGGTTTCATGCTTTTCCTTTTTACAGTTATAATCAAAACTGAAGCATAAATGTATAATATACATAATCAACCATCCAAATTTTCATAAACATTAATCATCCATCCAATTCATAGAATATTTCAAACAACATTTGTATATCGAACGTATCGAGCAATAACAACAATATTTTGTACAATGTACAATCGCCGTAGTGTTCACCATCCACTGTCAATTTATTTTAGTTTGGCTTTCAAGCCCCATCCATATGTACAATGTACATTCGCCAGCGTACAGTTCCCATAGTTAATTTACCTTAGCCTTGTAGGCTCCATCCAACCATGTTTAATTAATGTCAGTAGGGCGTCATGTTAGGACAACCCGATAACCTCACCATGGACAGTAGTCCCCCGTACACACAAAGGTGCTCATTTCGCCAGAGTTCCGGAGGCCCCTGACTCACTTATGTCTCGTAAGACGTCCATAAAAGGCCGTAGCCACCTGATCCACGAACCTATTTGGGCTCGTTGGATATAACCTGGAGCGGAATCCAAATAGGAAACCCCTCAGTGATCACAAATGCGCAACCAAGTGTTCGTAAACCACCGGGATTCCTCACCTCAATCTCATACCATCACTCTCACAATGTTTAAGATCTGCTCTTAGTCTTATGGAAATATTTATTAACCAGCGGCCCAATGGGTCACGCGTACCTAGAAGTCATCTAGGTGATATTTATGTTAGAGATCCATGCTCTAGAGACCGACAATGTCGTGACTCGTTCCTAAGTGTTTACTTAGGTTACCATATCCTTAATATTAATATCATGGTATTATATCAAGTAACCGTCATGTCATCACAACGCATATGTGTTTATATAAGTCGATCTATAGTCGACGTAGTGTTAGTCCCGTAGGACGCCCGTGCATAAATAATTAATGCAGTAGCACAACACATACATGTATCCACACATATAACACACAAGTTATATCAACCAAATCCGAGCCCAGGAGCAACCTTAGGTCAACTCGGCAAACCCCTTTACATACCGTTCACCCTGATTGTATTACGGTGGAGTATGAATCTTCAAGATCCTATGCTCCGTGTAGTCCGCTAGCTTGTCAAGCGTCCTTGTCAGAAGTATAATCTAAACGGTATTAAAACTATACGTCAGTCTCCATGACTAACTACATCCGGTATATCCGAATAATAAGTAACCCCGACAGTTCACCTCCGTTTTCTACAGTTGTTGTTACGGGTTTCTCTAAACAGTCGGTTTTGTTACTTAAAACGCGTACGTCAAAACTATCCCAACTGTTAAGTTTAATTCACTATTTCCTTTTTAATCTTATCCACCCTCCAGTTTAGGTGCGTAACCCATAGTTGCATGTACATGCATGCATGATATATTATATTATATTCTTTTTCTTATTGTATCATTTATTTTATTGTATTCTCTTTCATATTGTTTTATTTTCCCACCATCCTTCATAATTCGACATGTTGTATAATCCTTTATCTTTAGCAAATAATATTTGCTTCCAAAACTCATGACTTATAGTTCGTAACTATATTTTTTTTAATAACCACCACCATTAACTCATAAGGTGTTCAACCAAAATATATTTATCCACCTTATATACATTATTCTTGTGTATGTATATATTTTTACCACGTAGGTAATTCTCATGAGTTTCATAAACTCTTATTTTGTGTTACATTTCATCATCTTTTATTAGATGATTATTCCCATTAGTTGCATCATATTATACAACTTATATTAAGATTGTTATCCTAATATTATGTAACATTTTATGTTGTACATTTACAACTCCTAAGGTTTATTCCATAAATACCTTAGTTTATAAATCCCACTTATAGTTTGTCACACCATTTAATGTGAATACCTTATTTGTATTAATTCATTAAACCACCTTAATACCAAATAATTGTTATAACATTTATAACATTATAGACCTTAGTCTAAAATTCATTTTCCAACCTTTATATTTTCGGTATAGCCCTTGAATTTATTTAAATTCCCTTTTTGACCACATAACATTATGTAATGTTATACCAAAATACTAATATCATTTGCTATGATATTTTTATTTCCTTTAACTTATAATCTATAGTTTTTATACAAACTATTGTGTATTGCCTCATAGGCACATATTAAACCTTATACTTTTCCTTAAACCATAATTTCCTTTATTTACAAAATCACCCCTTTCTTTTACCATGTTATATATCCCATTTAATATAACATTTCTAACTTATAAAAGAGCATAACCTATGGTTATTTTTTGTAAATTCCGAACAGACCTCAATATACATTTTATATTGTCATTAGGCCCAATTTATAACATATAGTTTGATAATATCATTAAAACTATATATTATACATATATCTCAACAAATACTCTTATATAATTCTAAAAATCACCAAATTCCACCAAAGGGTTATAAATATCCTTATTAACCCATATACTTTTGATATTTACCATTCCACCATCTATTTTTCTCCAAAGTGTCATAATGACATATTAACTATATATTATTCATATATAGTTTATTTTAATTCCAAAATCCACCAAATAAATTCCTAAAAATTCCTAATAGCCCATGGGTGTTTAAAATACCATTGTACACCCTTAATTTTCGGTAATAACATATTTACCACATATGTTATAAAAATATACCGTTAAATACATAACTTATTATAAAACCTTAAATAAGTTATCTAACTTATTTTTTGGTCAAAACCTAGCCTATGGTCAAGGTTGACCACCTTAATATTTCCTTGACCAACAATTCCTTATAATTACGGTTTAGTACCCATACTTTCTGAAATCACCATTTAACCCCAAAACTTTACAAAATCTTATAAACTTTATTTTAACTCCATTTTACCTCTCATTTTCGGCCTTATTATTCTAAAGCCCCCAAATTTAATTTAATTACACCTAATACCCCATTTATTTTCGGTAATGCATTTATACTACTTAAACTTAATTAAAAGCTTGTAAATGCATAAATAAAATGGCCTAAAATACATGGCCTTATTACAAACATTGGCTTGCAAATAAATTACACATAAATGTCCCAAAACACTTATAATCTCGGCTCGGCCTCACCACACTTTCCATTTAATTACAAACTTCCACATAATGTCTTAAATTTGACATTTATGTTACTTAATCACTTAGATAAATTTACTAAGCCATTTCTTAAACATTTTAAGGTCAAAAATGACCTTATTACCATGTTCTCTCACGGCAATTAATAGAATATCTTGAACATTTTAACTTAGCAAGTTAATGTTTAAGTGATTTATACCTTGATTTAGCTTGAATATTCCTTGTTTGAATCGGCCAGCCTTAGATAAAATTTCCAAAGCTTCTCTTGCATGTTTCAAACAGCAAACAAGGCCTAGTTAGTCTCCAAGAAAGATCTAACCATAAGGAGTAATTTAATGTAAGATTTAAGGCAAAAATCACCTTAAAATGCAAGGGAAGTTCTAAGTGGTTTCGACCTGAACCAAACACCCACAAGGTGTTAGATCCACCATATTGACATAGGAAATAGTTAGATCTCGAAATGCTACCTTGTTGTTAGGTTTTACCTTGGAAAAATGCCTTAAAAGAGGGTATTTCCTTTGGATCTCGGCCATCCTTGCTCCAAATGGCTAACCAACAGATTCCACATGAAAGGAGAAAAGATGAGGCTATGACCAAAGTTTCACAGCCAAACTCGAAGGGAATCAAAAGTTATGAGCTTAAAGCACATTTTTACCTTAAAATGTAGATTTGAACAACCTTGGTCCCTCTACTGGTCTCAACCGAGTTTAGCTCTTGTTCTAACCTTAGAACACTGAGAATAAGCCATAGGAATTGATGAGCCACGAAATCTAGGTGTTGGTGGTGAGAAGATGAAGAAAAAGAGCTAAAAATGACATTAAAACACTTACATTAGAGCTTAGGAGCTAGGCTTGCCTTCCATGCTCAAGAACAGACCTTGAGAGCTTCAAAGGAAGGGAGGAGCTCAGCTAGAGAAATCGGACAAGGAAGGAAGGAAAGAGTGGAAAGATTTGAAATAATGGAAAAAGTAAAGGTTACTATTGCAAATTGAAGTTAGGTATCAATTTGTCCAACAATTATTGCAAGCTGCCTCCTCTCTTATTCCAGCCGGTTTCCTTGGTCCAAATGGGTCAATTAATTACATTGACCATTGACCATGCTTGGTCAATATTGACTCATGCGGGCCCACTTTAGGGTTTTATTAATATTTTAATATTAAATTTGTAAAAATCTGTAAAATTTGGAAATTAAATTCCTAATATCATATAATATGATATTTTATTATATTTAAAGGTATTTATAACCTTTTAGCCCATTTAAAACCAATTTAGAAGGCGATTACACAAAACGTGCTTAAGGAGTTTTAGTGCACATTTTGTGCAAGGTGTTTCTGGGCTTGGTTTTCTTTAACAACGGTTTTGTTGTGTTCCTTACATGATATTTGATCATGTAATTCAATTTTATATCGTTTAGAGGTCATTTGATTTTTTTAAGGTTCCTAGAGCACCTTTTTGCCCTTTTTGACCTTGAAGCATGTAAGCTTTTTCTTTGTGTTGGAGTGTTGTCCAACGGTTATAATATGTTAGTATGTATTAATATGCTTAGGACAAATTTTTAGGTCCTAATTAGTTCATTTGGGTATTTATTTACCCTTAGCAGTCAAAGGGTGCAACATCTTGATTTGTGTGACCACTGTTGTTCTCAGTTGACTTTTAAGGCGTGTTTAGGCCTTAATTAATGTGATTAAATATTTAATCCATGCTTTAATAATTTGGGGTATTTCATTAAGTGTGGGAAATAGCTGAGAGAGCACTACACACTAGGTAGTAGCTCAACCTCAACTGACAGTAAGTCGAAAGGAAACAACAATCATTGTGAAATACGTAGCAGTTTATACAGTAAGTTATTAGAGAAGTGGATGGAAAGTTTTGTAACTCACCGAGCTTGCTAAAGATAAGAGATACCACGCGTCGGTTGAGAAACCATTGTTACCAAGATAAGGTAAAAATGGGAGGTGAACAATACAGTAAGAATAATGAATGGGGCAAACTACGCCCTACAGTTGTCAGAGTTGCGCAGCGGACACTAGTGAACCAGCGATTCAAGTGTACAACGTGAATAGTGAATATGAGTAAATGGCTAATTATTCGCCTAGAAGCCTCAAGGCAAGAACCGAAACTAGTTAAGAGTTAAAGCAAACTCCAATGAGAATTCTTGTTTAGGGACTAAACCGCCAATATGGTTAAGATCCTCTAATCAGAATCCATTGTATAATAGACCGCGCGGAAGTTGAAGTACTTCACGACGGCAGAACGTTTTTAAACCAATGTTTAGTGACTGATTACGTGGGCGTAATCCCTTTTTAAGGGGGGTAGAGCGCAAAACCACTTCTGTGTATTACCGTACAAGTGTACGTGACTTATGTTGTGCATAGCACAAAATAATTTGTTTTGATGATTGGTGTGTGTGTGTGTTCGTAAACATACACATTCATTCATGGTTTAATCGTGGTAACCGCGCACAGATGATGCGAATACCATTGTGATAAGTGTGTTGATTTATTAACAGTTGTGTGTGATGGTACAAGTGTGGGAGTAGAGAAACCCCCGGGGGAACAAAAACCCCGACAGTGTATAAATATGAAACTGTGTGTTGTATTTTGGTAAAATTTATGGGTATATATATGCTATATAGTGATTCATGAAAGGGTATGAAACCGACATAGAACCTAGTGAGAATAAGATTCCCTAGGTAACAGCATTAAGTGAGTGGAAGTAACTGATAGACGGAGTTCTATCCCTTAGGGATGTTATGATCATGATTAGAATGATTAAAAAGATAGAAAATTGGAAATGAGTGATTTATTTGATGCTTGAAAATGAAGTGGGAGGTGGAACTTGATTTGCATGCGATCAAGGGAAGCCGAACACAAATTGGGGTGGAAGGATAGTTCGACACTGATGCTGATCACATCAGGTTGGATCATTCTTGAAGCTCCCCTTAAGTGGTCACAAATAACCATTCTAAAGAAGCAAAGAGCATAAGTTGGACTTGGAGTTGTGTGTGTTTCAAAAGGATTTTCAATTGGTATTTCCAAAACAATCGATTATTTTGAATAAAGGATTCTTTTACTTAACCTAGTAAAGAATATTTTGGTAGTACTTGCTCACGAGCCGAGGACGTATGAGCCTTTGTCTTCGGACCGGCGACATAGAAGTACATATGTTAAAAATTAAGTGAATGTTTTGATCTCCCAAAGGAACGGGGACCAGAAGGTGTCCATCGCGACCGGGTTCTGCGGGATCACAGTGTATATAAAGATATTTTTGATTGTTATACATGCTATGACATGTTGTGTGGTAGTGTAATAAATATTATTTTGACCTTGAGTTCCAAAGTGTATGTTATCAAGACCTATGTGTCTAAATGTTGTTATGTTACCCAAGACCGGAGAGTCTAAGGGTTTTATGTATGTGCAAATATTTCAAGATACCCGGACCATTGAGTCTGAGGTTATCATGTGAGTATGTTATGTCTATGTATGTGTATATGTACCCGGACCGTTAAGTCCGAGGTTGTGATGTAAAGTATTTGGGTATGGAAGCTTATTTCCAAGTGATTCCTGCGTTCTAATCCAAATGATGTGTGAGAAGTGTGAACTTCGAGGACGAAGTTCTTTTAAGGGGGGTAGATTGAAATACCCCAAACCTTGATATGTTGCTAAACATTTAAACTATGGTATGTAAAGGCTAAAAAGTGCCTTAGAAACATCAGTGAACAATTTAAACCATAGTAAAATGCAATAAAGCACTAAGATACAGTTTGAGCAAAAACATGCTCTAAGCTTGGCGTGAACTTGGTTAGAACCCAAAGAGCCTACCAAGACTTAATAATATTCAATTATGATTTAATAAGGCTAATTAAGTCCTTAGGAAACCTTGGTAGACAGTTAAACCAAACAAAACACAAGAAAATGCCTTAATGTCAATATGGGCGAAAATGTGCTCTAAGCTTTGGATAAATTTGTATTGTAACACCCCAACTCAATCCAAATGTGGTCTCGCAACTTAACAGCTTATACATATACATGTCACAGCAGAATTCTTTACACTCCAGGACCTTGCCACGGTCTGACTACAGAATATACCGAACATTAGTACAACAACCTTAACCAATTACTTTTCCTTCTTACAATCCCTTCGTATCCTATACATCTTACTAACTCAATTTCCATATGAGTGTACATGCACAACTCGTAGGCCACACTTAACCCTTCACACTTGTACCCCTTCTTACTCTCGCGACGGCCGCCTGATGTTCACCTGGTAGTAAAAACAGCCCCCAAAGGGGGTCAGCACGAATGCTGGTACGATCCTCTCATGGCCCCCAAGCTAACGTGGCTACGATGACTAATTGTCGATAGCATGGAGGTTGATTAGATGCACAACATAAGAAAGTGCAGTAAACACAACTCAGATATGAACAATCAAAGTTCACACACAATGAACGACTTAAATGCGTTCCCTTAATTAGAGAGTTAATTATTTAACTCCTTAAGTAATGTTCCCTCTTAATCTTAGTCCATCCTTATCTCACCTCAATCTTAGTCTTATCTTAATCTTAGAAACAACCATCCTTTAATAAGGAGTGGATGTAGCTAAATCTTAATATACAAACCATCCTTTAAAAGGAATGTTGCAACTTATCTTAACCTTACCTTAATCTTAATCTTAACTTATTCTCTATACAAACCGTTTCTGGGAGGGAATGGTTGTATCCTAAGTCCAAACCTAGGATTTAGGTGATCCCCACCGCACCATCTTAATGCCACCTACCCTGGACGGGAGTCCAGCGTAGCTGAGCCGGCAACCAGCCCTAGGCTACAAGTCCGAAGACAAGTCCTTAAGCGGAAGACGGATCTGCTATAGATACGACCCCCTTTCCTTAGCATGCATGACCGGAGTTCGGTCCCGGGTTCCTTACTCAAGTTCCAGTTAGTAGTAGTCTCAAACCGTGTTGTTGGTTAACCTCTTTCAGTTTATATCGTCCCATATTAGGGAGCGTTCCTCAGTCTCACTCATTTCCTTACTAAACGATGGCTCGTAAGTTCTCACGGTATGTTGTGTTAGTTTTCAAACATCACACAACAATACAATAAATATAATATTCCGGTTGCATGCTTTATCTTGTTTAGTGAGCACACAAAAACAAATAGCACACAAGCGACACATCGTTAGCAAGCAGGTCACAAGAGAACTGTACCGTTCACCGTTGGTGTTCGGTTGCTTACTCTCTTCCGGAGTCCAAATTCCCAAGTCCTAAAACATTCATTCAGTTTTAGGTTGTTAATCACTTAACTTAATTCAACTTACTTAACTTACTACCTTACTTAACTTACTTACCTTACTTAACCCTTATCCCAACCTAACACTTCTTAAGTCTTACAACTAATCTTACAAACTTAATATAAGTGAATCACTTCTCCTCATAACTTATACTTATTCACCCACGTAATTATCATTGATACCCACCAAACATGTCTTAAACCCCTTATCATCCTTACATATCAATCCCCACCATTGGATATCATTTCCTATCCTTAAACAAAGTTTTTGGTCAAAAAAGCACCGCGTCCGAACTTGTGTCCGAGCTTACCAAGTTCGGACGCAAGTCGAGACTCAAAAGGGTGCAACCAGACGTGTGTCCGAACATGTGTCCGAACTTCCTATGTTCGGACATAGGTCGAGGAAAAATCAAAGGAAAAATTTCAAGTGTCCGAACATCTAAGTCCAGACGGTAGTTCGGACTCTAGTCGAGACTCAAAAATTTTAATCGCAACAGGCAGTCCGAGCTTCCAAATTCGGACGGAAGTTCGGACAGGCCAGAATATTCATCTTCTACACCCTTAAACACTTATCTCCTTTCTTGCAAAAATGCCCAACTCTTCCACAAGTGTCCCATTATGTCTTAATGCATATAGGCTCTTAAACTCACTTAGAACATCCTTTAAAACCTCCTTAACCATTTCTCAATCCTTACAAGAATTTCTAACACTTGTTACTTTTTTCCTCATTTTTCCAACATGTAATTTTGTCTAAACTCTAACTATCCAAGTGTTTCCTTCCCAATCAATATAACTTCCCCCTAAGCATTAATGCATCCCCTCTTTGCTTGCTAAACCTACCAAGGTTATCTTGCATGTCCTCGCACAATTCCTTTCTTTCCCTTTGTTACTCATCACTCCTAAACTCTTGAGCTTACTTATACATTGCTTTCCATTACCTTAACACCTTGACATGGTTCTTCACTTACCCTGACCATGTAACACCCTCCTTTGACATTTCCACCTCTTTTATGCAACTTACTCACCATTCTCATGATCATACACTCTTATACGTTTCTATCATTTTCCTTGACGACTACACAAATTCCTACAATTTTCACTTCGACCACCCAAGTCCACACATTACCATTTAAACTAACCTTACTAGTCCACTACTAACATCACCACCTCTTACACAAACTTCCAAACTCCTCATTGTTTTATTCTCTAGTTCATACCTAAATCACCTTAAAGCTTATACACCTTTCCATCCAGATTCTTGCACAAGTCTTACCACTCCTCATCCATGACTTTGGTGTGTTCAATACACCCATCTCAACTCTAACTTCCTCATAGCCATTCTAGGTCATTCTCATCCTCAAGAACTTCTTAGTTAACTCATTCCACTCAATTCCTCTTAATGATCCCTAGTGAACCCTAGGGCATATTAACTCACCACCACCACCTAAACACTTAGTTTTCTACTCAAATTTTGCCATAGCTCCTCTAATATATTATCATGCCCAAATGCTTTGTTTTCCTCATTCAACCATCTCACACACATCAAGTTCTTTTCCATCATATCTTCTCACCCAAACCAACTCAATCACATCAAACTCAATATATTGCAATAATCTAAATTGCATACACTAAGGCTCTTAAATGACATGGCACTTAGGCCCTTAATTGACTTAAACTTAAACACTGAATTTCCCCACATAAAAGATTTCAACCTGCAAATAACCCATCAATCTCATGGTAGTTATAATGCTCTTAAAATCCCTCTTAAACTTATATTACTAACTCATTCTCATTGGCTCCTTAGTCACAAGTTCATAAGCTTGTTCTAATTGTTTTCCCTAGGTTATATAACCCATTGCATAATGTAAGCTCTAAGCCACATTGGTACTCATCTAAAACTCATTCCTTAAAACTTAAACCACCATTAGGTAAGCATTTTACCTTGTTTTCTCAAGCTTATCTTAACTTCTTCCTTAGACCATCTTTTGCATGAATCTCGGCCACCACTTAAACTTCCTTTGCCAATGTTCTAACCAATATTCAATGACTCACATGAGTACTAAACAATACACAACCTCAAGGAATGAAAACCTAGGTTAAATGTGTTCTAAGGCATAAAAGTGGATGATTACCTTTAAAGTCTCAAAGTAGACTTGGGCATTGAATGAAATAGGACCTCCACTAGTCCTTGGTGAATAAATCAAGCTAGAACAAGGCATAAAACAACGCCCCATGAGTAGTAATTTTCGGCCATGTGGAAGAATGATGGAAACATGGTTTTTCTTACATTTTCTTTACCTAAAGAATGGAGAAGCTAATGAGCTCTTCAAACTTGATTTTCCTCCATCAATGGAGATTTCCCATGGCTCCAAAATGAAGCTTTTCCAATTTTGTAAATATAAAGCTAGAGCTTGAGCTAACATAGAGATATATGTGTTTAGTTTTTTGATTTGGAGCTAAAATGAGCAAGTTATGGACATTTGAAGATGGAGCAAGAATGGAGCTGCTTGGAACGGTTTGAGAGGATGAAGAAGGTGAAGAAACCGTGGGATAGAAGAGAATGAAGAAGAGAGGAAGAGGTAGGTTAATATAAGGTATTTTACTTTTATAAAGCAAATAGTCTATTCTCTCTTTTACTCTTCTTTTTCTTTATTTCTTAGTCATGTGGTGACTCCCCACATCAAAAACCGGGCCCCTTGTAATTAGAGATATTTATGGTCTTGGTTGACCATCTCATTGACTTATGTTGACTTAAGCTTAATTTGGGCACTATTTGGCACTATTCACAAATTAGTGCACATATTTCTGAAGTTTTTGATTTCCCATTGATTTAGGCTTCCTAATGTGATACTAATTAGTACACATGTTTGATTAAAGATGATGGACATTTAGCCACTCAAAACTCAATTCTAAGACAATTCTCAAAAATGTGCTTTAAGACTTCTTAAAGCACATTTTGTGTTTTAACTTGTTTTCAAGCTTGGTTTTCTTTGCTAATTGATTTAAAATGTCCATTAGCATATTACTAAAGTCTTATATGGTATTTGGGTGCTAATCAAAGTCACTCTCAAGCTTAGAGCACGTTTTTGCCCTGATTGCCCTTAAGGCACTTTCTTGTGTTTTCCTTGGTTTAAATTGTCACCAATCTTTCTAAGGCATATTCTAGCCTTACTACATCATAATTTTATGTTTACTTAACATACTTAGGTTTGGGGTATTTCATGTATAAAACCTAAAGGTCATACCAATACCTTATAAATATGTTAATGAACATATTAAATCAATTACCAAAGAAAACCAAGCTTGAAAACAAGTTAAAACACAAAATGTGCTTTAAGGAGTCTTAGAGCACATTTTTGAAAAATTTTCTTGTAATGAGTTTTGAATGGTTAAATGTCCATCATTACTCTTTAATTACATGTGTACTACTTAGTATCACATTTGGAGGTCTAAATCATGGGAAATAAAAAATTTCACAACTATGTGTCTTGTTTTTGTGAGTAGTAACAAAAAATGCTAGTTTGACATAAGTCAATATATGTAACTTAACCTCTTGTGCTAGAACTTTGGCTCGTAAACATAATTGGTCAACAAAGACCAAACAACCCTTCTTATAATGGGTTCCGGTTTTATCAAGGTGAGTCACCACCTTGTTAGTTGATAAGTAATAAGTAATGAAAAAGCAATAAATTCACTATTTACTTTATAACATAAATATCTTAACAAAGTGTACTCTCTCACCTCATTCTCTTCTTCCTTCTCATCTCCCACGGTTAGCCATCTTCTTCCTCTCTCCATCGGTTTGCTACAGCCACATACCATTCTCCACCTTGGAATGCTTGTAACTTATGATTCCATGCTCCAAATTCATTTCAAGACCACCTTTGTCTTAGTTAAGTCAAGCTCTTCAATTCTATCTATTCAAATCTTCAAAAGCCTCATTCGGTGCCATGGAGATTCACCATTGATGGAGCTTGAGCTTACCTTTTCATGCCTTGTCTTGATTCAAATAAACTCCATTAATGGTGTAACAATTCCTAACACCATTTTAATGCAATTTCCTAGTTAATTCTATCAAGTCTTGGAGCAAGAATAATCCTAGCAATCTCTAAGGAAATCGCCATCAAATTGTTCTCCTAGGAGTTGTCTTGATTCAACATCAATTCAAGGAGTATCAAGGTGAATTTAAGGTATTTTCATGTTTGAAAACTCTAAATAAAATTACTCCTATGTCCGAAAATACATGCCTCCTAAATCCATACTCTCTCATTATCTCATGAAGGAAAATTGGATCTACAATCATCTCAAGGTGTATCAAAAATACCTTGATAAATTCCTAAGGTAAACTCTTGTAAAAATCTCAAATATCATTTATAAACTGTGTTAGGAGTTTAACAAATAGATCTCCTATATATGCTAGGAATTCGATATGGCTACTTCAAAAG
Organism: Limonium bicolor; assembly: GCA_023374045.1. Lineage (NCBI taxonomy): Eukaryota > Viridiplantae > Streptophyta > Magnoliopsida > Caryophyllales > Plumbaginaceae > Limonium > Limonium bicolor. The sequence continues at coordinate 344,246,624 of CM041777.1, forward strand.
CATTTAAGGAGCTTGGAACAAGGGAAAATCAAGTACAAGTATTGCCTTGATTTAAGGGTAAGTTTATATAAATAAGGTTTATTAAGTTTAGTTTGATTTAAGCTTCAAACTTTGGTATAAAAATTATGTAGAGCCTTAGAAATAATAGGGCCGAAATATGGAGTTATAATGTCAAGAAATAAATTATAACACATAAGGTAAGATTATTACCTTAAGGTATATATTAGGGTCATAAAAATTAATTAATGTTACAAAATATTGAAACCGAATTGTTAGGAATTTTGTGTTCTATTTGAGTTTATAATCATTCTAAGTCATTAGCATAATTTTTTTGAAGTTTATATGGCTTATATCCATTTATATGTATTTTTATAAAGTTTAAAAAAGTTTTAAAACCATATTATAAAATTAAACTAAGCCGAGAGCTATATATAATATTTTGAATTTTCGAAATATATAAATATATTGACTTATATTATAATTTTGGTGTATTAAAATAGCTACAAGTATTTAAATGGCAGTTTATTAAGTTATGAGGCTAAAATATGAATTTTGAAAAGTTAGTGTACTTTTATAAATGAAATACCCCACCTTAAATATGGCGATTAAATTCCTAATAGTATTTAAGAGCCTAAAATGCCTAAGTAATATGGTAAGGAAAAATAAATCCAAAGAAATAAGGAAATGCTTAAAAAGCGAAAAACGCTAGATAGCGTTAAATAACCATAGGAGGTACGAGACCCGGTTAGCGTATAGAGTTCTAAGGAGGCTCAATTAAGTCTAAATAAATTAGGGAACAAATCCCGAAGAAAACGGATCCTTAAAATGGATTAAAATCACTAACGAACCTTAAAGCGCGTTTTTCGAGGTAACCGGAAAGCGTGTCTTTAAGCGGGTCAAATAGACTCGTAACAATTTGGTCAACTAAATATTCATTCATACATATTAGTGAAGCTGTAGGACCAATAAAAACGAGAAAAACGAGGAATTAGTAGAAACTGTCAAAAACGGGAAGTTGTGGGGTAGAAACATAGTTAACACAAACTTATTGTCCACTTTCAAAATAAAAAGGAAATTTATGTGTGTGTGGGGCAGCCGATGGGCTTTATTTTCCCCCCTCTCACACTCTCTCACCACACTCCTCACTATTAACAAAGACAAAAATCATAAAAATAACCCCACTCACCTTTTTACTCTCTCTCCTCCAATTCATTCTCCTCACTCATGTAATGCCACTCACCCTCACCCTCTCTTTTCTTCTTCTTCCTCAACCCATGCGATTTCCATGGTGAAAGAAGAGAACCCACAAAACACCACCTTCTCTCCTTTGTAACTCCCTCTAGACCCTTCCAAAAATTATAAAAATGTACCATGAATCCTCCTCCTCAAGAGCTACCTTTCTATATCTTTTTCAAAAATCAAAACAACAACTTTCATCTCCATGGGTATGGAGCATTTGGAGCTTCACACCACCATTAGAAGGCCCTCCTTCTCCTTGTCCTATTAAGGTTAAAATATCTTCAAAGCTCCATCTTTTTCTAGCCTAATGGCAAAACGAAAATGTGACTAAACCCTTGCTTGCTCCTCTTGTCCCAGCCGTTTTGGCATTTTGGAAGGTGGGAAATCATTCTTGAGCTGCTCCAAGTATTTCATAAACTCTTGAAGGTAATAAATTTCTAAACCCTAAAACCTAGATTAGAACTTGATTAATGGTTAGGGCTAGTTTTTAGTATGAATGGTGTATGAATGGTGTAGTGCTAGTGGATTGAGATTACAAAACCGGTAGAGAGAGAGAAAAGAAGAAAGAAGAGAAGAAGAGAAATCTAGAGAAGAAACAAGGTAAGAATGCTCACCCTTGTGTAAGCCTTGTATATGTAATGTAACAGATTTTAAGGAATGGAAATGTGTATTGTAAAATGGTAATGTATTAGTAATGTAATGTGTAAGAGAATATAAGTATTTGAAGCTTTAAAAGAGTGTAAACCTTATTGAAAACAGATGGGACTTAGTGTTTGAGTGCAGGAGTTTTTATGAGTGTTTTAGTATTGGTATTGTATATGGGAGCTTGTATGTTTGGTTGTTGTAAACAGGTGAATTGGTTGTTGATGTGAGTGTAGACAATGTGGTGAGTGTATAAAAATACAAGGGAGACTATGGCAAAAATTGCCTAGGAATAGAACACTTAGAGAATTAAAAACGGGTGACTAAGAGGGTGTGTAACAGATTTTGATTAAGGAAAACAGTGGGTAAGTTGAGAGAGATGAATAATGTATTCTAATACATTAGGAGTGTTAGAATGCCATAGAAGAGGGAGATGTAGAAGGGGAGTGTAAGTGTGAAAATCTGTAGCAAAAGGGTATAAGAATGTATGGAGAAGTTAGGAAAGGTTAGTGTGTGTAAGAATTGGTAAAAAGAGTGTTGGACTTGGGCATAGGTATTGTTGTTGTTGGATGTATTTGGGATGCTAGGAGTGACATTGATAGAGGAAGTATTGAGTGGAAGAAGTGCAACAAAATCTGTAGCAAAGGTAAAACAAAAACTGTTACATTGGTTGGAAAAGAAGTGAGGAATTTGTGTAAGATTGATTGATGGATTGAGTAAGGAATTTGGTAGATGAACTAAGGCAATTTGGAGGGCCTAGGATGTTTAAACATGTGGGATTACATGTAGGAAGATTGGAGAAACAATGGGTAATGTAAGGGCTGAAAACAGAAATTAAAATGCAAATACTGGGCCGGACCGGACTTGCGACCGGACTTGCAAGTCCGGTCGAGCCCAGATTTACAAAGACGGGAAAGCTACTGGAATTGACCGGACTTGCGCCGGACTTGCAAGTCCGGTCGAGCAGAAAATTTTCCCGTCAGAAAGCTACTGGAATCGACCGGACTTGCGACCGGACTTGCAAGTTCGGTCGGACCAGAAAAATTCCCCGATGAAAACCTTCTGGAATGGACCGGACTTGCGACCGACATGCAAGTCCGGTCGGCCAGAAAAATTTCCGGAATCTGAGCTACTGGAATGGACCGGACTTGCAAGGTCGGTCGCAAGACCGGTCCTGGACAAAAAAAAAATTTTTTTTAATAATTTATATATATATATATATATATAGATATATGTATACCCACATATACACAATGCATGTATAAAAGCATGTAAGCCTTGAGTAAGGAGAATAAAACTTAAGGTAATGAAAATAAGTAAGTAATGTGTAAGTGTAGGAAGCATAAGGACTTAGTAAGTATGAATTAGTAACATAGTAAGAGCAATGAGTTAAGATAATGATAGTTAGATTTAATCATTCAATTGCATGTATATAATAGGAATTGATTTATGAACACCGGAGGAACGTTGGGATACAAGTACAACGGTGAAAGGTATGATTTCTTCATGCCTGTATCCTAATCTGGTTACCCCGATTTGTGCTTATTTGACCACCTAATAAGATAAAATGCACGAATCGGATTATATTGCACTTACTTGTGCTTGTTTACATTGTTCTCAAGGTTTGTTTTGAACATAGTTTGTATAATTCATGAAACATATGAGATGATGATATGTATGTATTTGTAGTGTACTTGTATATGTAGTGTATTCCGTTGTATGTGTATATGGGTATTGTATTATTGTGGCTTGGATGTTGACTTGTGCTAATTCCTAACTAACTAACTCCTAACTTAAGTGAGTAAATTGGAATGAGTACAAGTCCGATATAGCTTCGGCCACGCGTGAGGATGAGGAGACACAGAGGTTGGATCCGATTCCTGGTTCGTAGCTGGTCCACGGCCCAAATCCTTAAGTGGGTAGCATCCTGGATTAGTGAACCAAGTAAATCCCGGTGGTGGGACGGAGTAGTCCCCGGGCCGGAGGTCCCGACGACTTAACATGAGTAAGAGTAAGAGTAAGTAAGTATGTATGAGTATGAGAATGAGTATGTATGCGTATGTATGAAGAAATGAGTAAAAGATAATCTCCCCGATTAACCCGGGTGGACCAATGAAGGCTAACCCGTATTGTAAATTGTGTATGTATTGGGTATATGTTATCGGAAGAAGGTAAGTATGTTACTTGATGGTTTTACTGTATTCCTTGTATGTAATGAAGCGTATGAGGCATGCTGTAACACCCCTACTACGCACATACTTTACTTGGAATCGCAGCGGAAAATAAACAAGCTAAACGGTAACTAAACGTTGGTGCTACAATGCCGTCAACCACCCACGTGGCTAACAAGGCTGAATGAATACAATTGTACCGGTCTGATGATCAGACTCCCGAGCATAGAACTAACAACCATTATATACACATCAACATAATACCGAGTGTTTACAAAATCCTTCACTGTATACCATCACTGTAATCCACCATAACAAGTATATAATACGCCACGGGAGCACAGGCGCATCCCGGGCAAACATCCAAAAGTACTCCAAAAGTAAACTACTCTCTAGGACCTAGAGCCACTCTGCCTCTTCGATCCTCATCCTGCAAATAAAAATATGGCCCCCGAGGGGGTCAGCACCTTTGCTGGTATGGCTAACGCGCAGCCCACTCGGCTACCGGGATACGCGCAACCAATTGTCATGATGACATGATATTTATTTTAAAACACACAACATATACACATATAACATAACACAGGTATTGTACACATCCTAACACACATCACAAACATACAATTCCTTTAGGAAGAGAACCAACACAGTTAGTCCCCATTGAGAGCTTAGAGAATGTTGCCATGCTCATACCTTGCTCGTTACACAACTCGTTACCGTCCGGTTAGATTGAACGGTTAACTTAACAAAGGTGCCTCGGATATAGTGATCCAAGCACACCGAAACAAAACACATAGTATGCCCTGTGGCCCGACGTGGATCAGTAAAATAGCCTTGGTTAAGCTAAAGGGAAGGTTAGAAACCAATTGGAAACTTAACCATAACATACAGAGAGAATCGAACCGGTTATGACATCGACTCCCATACTCACAGCGTGGCCGGAACAGACCGGACTCCTCACTTCCCCGTTAGCCCTTGTAGTAGTTCATCATTGAACACAACACAATTCACAATCATAGGTCAGTCTTGTTAGACCCACACAAGGGAAGAGAAGTCACACTTAACACATATAATATTTAACAACTGTAAACTCTTTACATGGTTTAATCTTACAAAGTCGTAAACACACAGAAAACAAACAACACCAGCCGGTGTAAACCGGTAGGCAACAGACTGCAAGAAACCATACCTCGGTCCTTGCCTTGACTGGTTTCCACCTTGGAAGAATCCTAAACACATTAGTAAGTCGGTTAATTAACGCACTAGTCCATTGTTAACATTATCTACTCAACACAACTAGTTTACTTTTACTTTACACTTGTTACAACTTTTCATCCTTTTTAATAGCCTTTAAAACTCACCTAACATGTCTTGCTTAACCTCATAATATCTTACTAACCAACTACTATTTTTAGGTAACATTCCCATCTTAAAACAATAATTTTTGGTCCATTTAGTGCCCTGTCCGAACTTGTGTCCGAGCTTCCAAGTTCGGACACCAGTCGTGATTTTAGATAGAAAACAGACACATGTCCGAACTTGTGTCCGGACTTCGGAAGTTCGGACATGAGTCGAGGAAAATTTAGACAGAAACCCTCGCGTCCGAACATGTGTCCGGACTTCCAAAGTTCGGACACTGTTCGAGGATAATTCCCTAAGAAATAACAGGTGCGTCCGAACTTCCAAGTTCGGACGGTAGTTCGGACACTACCTAAAATCCAGAAAAACTGTAAGCGTAACAGGGCATGTCCGAGCTTCCAAGTTCGGACGGAAGTTCGGACGTGCCATTATACTCATTTTCTACAACCTTAAACACTTAACCAAATTTCTCCAAAGCCTCCAACACTTATAGTGTCTTCTCCTTAAGTTTCTAAGTGGCATTCCTTGCCTATCCCAATCATATTCCTAGATATTTCTTCCACACAACATCATTACTTTTAACATCATTTCTTACAAACTAAAACTCCTTAAGTCATTCTTGAAATCCCTTTTCCTAAGCTTACACTTTCTCCTTATTTACCAAAGTTTGCCTAAGACTTCATCTAAGTCCAAAATGACTTTGGTACATACTAAAACCTCAAGATCATGCCTAAGTCCTTATTACACTCTAGAACACTTCCTAGTTCATCAAAATTCCTTTACAACATCTTGAACTCCTTATGCATTTTCTAAATTTCGACATAGTTTCTCCTAGCATTTGTTACACCTTAGCACATTATTTCATCATTAAACATCCTAGAACTAAGAACACCAAGAACACTTTCTTACACAACTTCACCAAATTCACACTACATCACAATATAGTGCATAACTTAAATTGCATGGCACTTAGGCCCTTAAAATGCATGGCTCTTAGGCCTTAAAGTGCTTAATCATAAACACTGAATTTCCACAATATATATGCCTTTAACCTGCGATTACATACAACAAGACATATGTTTTTTACTAGTCTCCTTGAGAACATTTACTAGGTCATTTACCATGTGGCTCTTTAGGTAGTTTTAATAAGCAATTATAGCTCATTTCTCCTAAGGCATTAAACAACATTAAGTTAGTAGATTTACCTCTTTTTCCACCACACCTCCTTCTTGTTTCCTTACAAAACCGTATGTATTTTGATTCTTTGACAAGTTCTAAACAATGTACAAAACATTATAATGAGTATTCAAGCTATAAGCTTCATCTCATTGTAAACCCTAATTTGACATTGTTTCAAAAACATTAATGTAGTTGTTTTACCTTGATCTTTGAAGAGAGTTTGAATATATAACAGAGGACTCCACCTAGTCCATGAAGAGTTGAAATGAAGCTAGAAACAAAGTCACACAAAGAGCTATATCAATGTGTATTTTCGGACATGACAAAACAAGGAGGAAACTTGATTTTTGTTTGAGATTCCTTACCTAGAAGCAAAGGAGAGTAATAATATGTAGAAATCCAAGCTCAAGCTCCTTCAATGGTGGAACACCTTGGCACCGAAATGGAGCTCTTGGAGTTTTGAGAAGATAGGAATGAAGAGCTTGATGAGAGGAAGAGATTGGTGGTCTTTGTTTTTAGTTTGGACAAGTGAGCAAGGTTTAACAAGTGGTCAAAGTTGGAGCTTCCATGGTGATAGTGGTATTACCGAGAGAGAACAAGGAAGAAGGAAGAAGAGGGGTGTTTGCAAACCGTGGGAATGAAGGAAAGAAATGAGAATGAAGATAGAACTTGCTTTTAGGAGATATTTATGTTTATAAAGTAAAAAGTAAGTTTACTTGTTTTCTTTACTTACTTATAATATTAACTAGAGAGTGGTGAGTCACACACTTATAAAAACCGGCCCCCTTTATTAGTATGAGGGCATTTTAGTCTTTGTTTGTCATTTAATTACTTAATACAACATATGTTATAAACTTCTTATAAAAAGTACTATTCACCTAAACAAGGCACTTAGAAGTGAAATTTTGATTTCCCACTAATATAGCCCCCAAATGTGATACTAATATAGTACACATATATATTTAAGAGTAATGATGGACATTTAGCCATTCAAAACTCATTTACAACAATTTTTCAAAAACGTGCTTTAAGACTTCTTAAGCACATTTTGTGTTTTAACTTGTTTTCAAGCTTGGTTTTCTTTTGGTAATTGGTTTAATAAGTTCATTAGTATATAAATGAGGTCTTGGTAAGCCATTAGGTCTTACTCAAGTTTATCCAAGCTTAGAGCACATTTTAGCTCTTATTGACTTTAAAAGCACATTTGTGTTTCTTTTTGTTAAATTTGTTTAGTAAGGTTTCTAAGACTCTTTTAGTCTTGTTACACCCTATTTAGGTGTTTAAACAACATAACTAGGTTTGGGGTATTTCAATCTACCCCCCTTAAAAGAACTTTGTCCCCAAAGTTCATACTTCCACATAACTTTAAACATTAGAACATGAGAACACATATTAACAACACTTCTATATCACATTAACAACTCTTCCATCATATCGGACACGTGGTCCAAACAACAAAACATCACAACATCATTCAGACTACTCAGTGGTGTGTAACATTAACAACATGACAATACAACAGACAATGTATTCAAATACATGTCATATACATAACCGAAACGGCTCTACCCCCCTTAAATAGGGGTACGCCCCGTACCTATACATACAAATACTAAGAAGTAAACACGACGGGTACTTCGCCTTCATCTTATCTTCCAGCTCCCAAGTGGCCTCCTCACGTCCTGGTTAGACCAGAGACCTTCACCAGTCTCACAGACTTATGGCGAGTGTCTCGAGTCTTAGTGTCCAGAATCCGTACCGGAGTCTCCACTGATCGCATGGTCGGCTCTAAAGTTAGCCTTTCAGGCTGAAGCCATGAGACGGATGAGACATATACTTCTTCAACTGGGACACATGAAATACATCATGTACCTTGCCCAGCTCGGCGGGTAAATCAAGTCTATAAGCTACCGGGCCGATCCGCTCCGTCACAACATAAGGACCCACATACTTCGGGCTCAACTTGCCCTTCTGGCCAAAACGAAATACTCCCTTCATGGGGGATACTCTCAAAAATACCTGATCGCCCACGGCGAACTCCAGTCACGTCGGCGCACATCTGCGTACGACTTCTGTCTATCCTGAGCTGCTTTCATATTATCCCTGATCTGGCGAACTTCTGCCTGAACTTGCTCAAGATACTCTGGTCCTATAATGACCGTCTCACTCGACTCATCCCAGCATAATGGCGTGTGGCATGGTCTACCGTACAATGCCTGGAAGGGAGACATCTTGATCGATGCATGATAACTGTTGTTGTAGCTAAATTCGATCGATGTAACTTATCAATCCAACTGGTCTGAAAATCAAGTGCACATGCACGAGCATATCCTCAAGTGTCTAATGGTGCGCTCACTCTGACCATCGGTCTGTGGGTGAAACGCCGTGCTCAATTTCAGTTCAGTACCAAGTGCCTCTCGTGTAGACTTCCAATATCTGGATAAGAATCTGGTATCTCTGTCAGATAATATCGTCTTTGGTACACCATGATGTCTAACAATCTCTTTATCGAATAATTCTGCCAATCTTGCCACTTTCCAGGTGTCCTTCATCGGAATGAATCGAGACACCTTGGTCAGTCGGTCAACTACTACCCAATCATATTCAGACCTCCCCTTGTAGGCGGAAGCCCTACTACGAAGTCCATAGATATGTCATGGAACTTCCACTCCGGCACTGGCATTGGCTGCACCATACCACCAGGCCGTCGGTGCTCAAACTTGACCTTCTGACAAGTGAGACACCTCAACACATAGTCATTTACATCCTTTTTCATTCCAGCCCACCAGAAGTATCTTTTCATACCTTTATTCATCTTTGAAGCTCCGGGGTGAATCGAAGTAGTAGAACAATGGGATTCACTAGTATGCGCTCCTTCAGCTCAGCGCTACTCCTGGGTATACACAACCTGCCATTACCTAATCAGGTCATCATCGTGGAGTCTGAAGTCGTACTTCTGACCCTCGAATGTGCCATCAATAAGCTTCTGTCTAATCTCCATCATGTACTGATCCGTCATCTGAGCACTCCGCACCTCTTCAACCAAGCCAGTATGAGAGACTAGCGAATGGAGAGAGTGTGCTCGGCGACTCAATGCGTCAGCTACCACATTTGCCTTACCCTCCTTGTACTGTAAATTGATGTCATAATCATTCAGAAACTCAACCCACCTACTTGCCTCATGTTCAACTCCTTCTGAGTGAACAAGTACTTTAAACTCTTGTGGTCAGAATAGATCGTCACACTTACCCCATACAAGTGATGTCGCCATATCTTCAGTGCGAAGACAATGGCCCCAACTCTAAGTCGTGGGTAGGGTAGTTTCCTCATGCTTCTTCACTGTCGGGAGCGTAAGCCACGACCTTCCCGTGTTGCATCAACACACAACCCATACCCCTGCCCGATGCGTCGCAATAGACCTCAAAACCATCTGGACCTCTGGTAATGTCAGAATCGGTGCAGATGTCAGAGCATCCTTGAGACTCGCGAAAGCTCTCTCACAGTCGACTGTCCACTCGAATGGTGCATCCTTCTTCATCAAGGAAGTCATCGGCTTCGAGACACTGGAGAAGTCCTCACAAATCTCCTATAGTAACCTTCCAGACCGAGGAAGCTCCTGATTCGGTAACTGTCTTCGGCCTAGGCCAGGTGCGCACTGCATCTATCTTTGCCGGATCAACAGCGATCCCGGCCTCAGAAATCACATGTCCAAGGAATGACACTTGGTTCAACCAAATTCACTTTAGAAAATTTAGCATACAGCTGATTCTTCTCAATGTTGCAACACATCTCTCAGGTGGCTTTCATGCTCACCTCTCGATTTCGATACACAAGTATGTCATCGATGAAGACTACCACTGATTTGTCCAACTGATCTTGAAACAAACGGTTCATTAAGTCCATGAACTTTGCTGGTGATTTGATAAGCCAAACGGCATAACTGTGAACTCATAATGCCCATACCTAGTTCTGAAAGCTGTCGTTCGATATCACTGTCAGGATGGCAATCTGGTGATATCCGGACGTAGTCCTATCTTGGAGAATACTGATGCTCCCGATGATCAAATAGATCGTCGCGCTGTAAAGGGTAACGGTTCTTCACCGTAACAGCATTCAGCTCCCGATAATCAATACATGCGGAGGCTACCGTCTTCTTCTTCACGAAGAGAACCGGCGCTCCCATGGTGACACACTAGGGCGGATAAAGCCCTTGTCAGTAGGTCTCTCAGCTGCTCCTTGAGCTCTGTCATCTCTGCTGGAGCCATACAGTAAGGTGCCTTCGCAAGGGGTCCGGTGCCCGGAACTAGATCAATCTCAAACTCAACCTCTGCGCGGCATGCCGGCAGTTCCTTAGGAAATACATCAGGAAACTCCGACACTACCGGCACATCTGGGCTAAACTCAGGGTCTCTCTCTATGTCCTGAACATAGCAGAGGTATACATCACTCCCTCGTCGTAACTCGTGATACATAGCCATGGCGGTGATGATCTGAGTCGAAGGCTCCCTGGGCCTCTGGCGGTAAGATATGGTAACCCCAGATGGACTCCGAAGAAGCAGTCGATGCTCGGCACACAGAATTCTGCCCTTGTGCCGCTCCAACCAGTTCATCCCGACAATCACATCAAAACCCAATCCGTCGAACTCTATCAAGTCGATCGGAAACTCTTCACCCCTGATTTGTACAATAGCACCTCGGTAGTAGCGGGTACATCGGATCCGCTCTTTCGACGGGAGAGTAACCACGAAGTCTGGCATCTCTTCACCGTCTAACCCCAGCCTCTTCGCAAATGATAGCGAAATGAATGTGTGTGAGGCTCCAGAGTCGAACAAGATCGATGCATCCACGCCATTCACTGGAAAGGTACCGGTGAGGATTGTGCCGCTCTTGCCGGCTTCTGCTTTATTGCAGACACTTAGTATACCTCCCGTTCCGAGTGCACAGCCTAATTCATTGGCAAACTATAAGTATTGGGTAACAACACGGTTGATATGATTCAAACAACTCCACTTTATTCATTAACATACTTTTTTACAACATTCATTGGCTTATACTGTCGCCATGATTCACACTTACAACATCCTTAATACATACTGTTTATCACATAATTATACAAGGCTTAAAACTGTCTGAAGGTCAGATTCAAACGTCCGGGTTTCATGTGTGTGGCATTGATCACTGCCGACGGTGCGGTATTCAGTTTGATCTTCTGATGCCATGGTATAGCATCCTTGATTGCCCACCCATGATTAATACATCTCCGGATTTTAGCAGTAGCTTCTTTGCGAGATCAGCACGCTTCTGCTCGCCATACACAAACACTGCGGTATCACCAATGGACCAAGACACCACGGGTACTCCCTTACTTAGAGACTCGGGTGACTCGTCCTTATCTTGGTGTATACCTAACCGTCCACCTTTCTGGTAGAAGTTTACAATGCATAAATCTGCTTTTACACTTGGAATTGAATCCGCTTCAACTTGTTGAGCAATTCCCACGGCGTGGTTAACGACCGCATGGAACTCCTCTGGTATACTTGCTACTGTTGCTCCATCTTCAGCTCGAACTTCTTGATATGACTTGGTGTAAGGGTTCCAGTCCTTACCCATGCACATCATCTTCAATTGCATCCTTGCTCCGTTCGGGTATTCGGGTGTGTAAAACCCTCCTGGTTTTGCTCCAAGTTCGTCGCATCGTCTGATGATATGGATTGTGCCTCCGGTGTCAGGTATCCATTTAGAAGTATCATACCTGGCTGGATGACCTGACATTGCTCCAATGGAAAGTCGGTGATGTTGATGGTGGTTTCTCAGGGTTGGTGTGGGTGGGATTGGATAACATATATTGAAAGTTCCTTTAAGTTTAGAGTACTCTAATTAGGTAAATCTCACACTATACTTTATTTATTCACTCACATGGTTGTTTATTTAAACTCACTCACACACATGCATGAAATGCGGTATGCAGACACTTATTTCAGTTAACAATTTAGGCGGTACCTGGTCTAGAAGAGGGCCCTGGCGCCTCAGACCGGTCCACCACATTCAGGGTGGCCTTGTTGGACCCCGACCCCTTCCCCTTCTGGGACTCCGTGTACCTCTGATCTGGGGGTGGCTGGTTCGCCGTCTTCTGGCCATCGGTGGTCGCAGTGGCCTTACCCTTCCATTGCCCCTTGGGCCTGAAGTTCCTACTGTTCGGGTTCTGCCAGCATTCATGGTCGCGGTGACCCATCTTCTTACAGTACCGGCACTGAACATCATTACCCTTGCAGTCCTTGCCGGGGTGGTCGCCGTTGCACCACTTGCAGTAATAGTGGCGCTCCGGTCCAGAGCCCGTGCTAGCTGCTATCACAATACACCATTAATACTTGTTTCACAACTTATTAACATATACTCTAACTTATCACACAGGATTAGACAATTACCCTTAGGTGGGTAAGAACGTAGGGGCTTGGCCGCATACGCATAGGTGAGCTGCAGAGGCTCATCAGCAGTGGTGGTCTGGGTCTGGCCCTTGCCACCCTGTTGCTGTCCTTTCTGGGACTGGGGGTATGATTCTTCTTCTTCCCTCCCCACTGCCCTTGCGTGCCTTGGCCCTCGTTCTGAGCCTTGCGCTTGAGCGCACTCTCCTCGTCCCTCAGACGGAGGGTGATCTCCACAATAGCAGCGGCATGATAGCACTCCTGCAAGGTGGTATATCCAGTAGGCCCCATGCCGTAGCGTAGGCGATAGTTCAGTCCGTTGTAGAAACGGTTCACAAGGATCCGGTCTGAGTAACCCAGATCCGGTAGCAGGTGGATAAGTCCGATGAAGGCTGAGTAGTACTCATCTACCGTCATCTTATCCCCTTGTCTCAGGTTGTCCAACTCCAGGCGCTTGGCCTCTTGCACATGTATAGGGTAGTATTTGGCTCGCAGCAGAGCCGTGTACTCCCTCCACTGGAACGTCGGATCAGCAACTCTACCCTCGCGCACAAGCTTCCACCAGTTTTGTGCCGAGCCTTTAAGTAGTAAGCAGCAAGTCGTACCTTGACCTGCTCAGGTGGTGCTAGGGTTTCGAAGGCGGTCTCCATCTCGGAGATGTATGCCTCGAGCTTACGGGGATCGGTCTCCCCACTGAATGAGGCGGCCTCAGATCAGCCAACGCCTTGACCCAATTGGCTCGTCGGCGGTGGTGGTGGTGGCTGAACTCCGGGCTGTTGCCCTTGCTGAATAGCAGCAACTAGATCGGGTACCAACTGGGCTACGGCGGCTGCAACTGCCTCAGCCATAGTCTGTGCCGTAGTATCATCGCCCTGGTTACCCAAATCTCCAGTACCGCGCCCGCGGCCTCTACCTCGCGGTCTACCTGCCATCTGAATTCATATGAACATCTCATTAGCATTATGCTTACACACTTATCGGTCCAATGGTTATAACATCTTCCCGACAATAAGGTATCTCCACACTTAGTTAGTGGTCAACCTTTCCAAATATGTTCACTTAGGTATCTGTAGTTAGGTTTCCTAACTCGGTATATCCCTAAGCTCGGTATTCTAGTCATCAGAGCGATACTTCGCTCTGATACCACTTTTTGTAACACCCCTACTACGCACATAACTATACTTGGAATCGCAGCGGAAAATAAACAACTAAACGGTAACTAAACGATTGGTGCTACAATGCCGTCAACCACCCACGTGGCTAACAAGGCTGAATAAATACAAATGTACCGGTCTGATGATCAGACTCCCGAGCATAGAACTAACAACCATATATATACATCAACATAATACCGAGTGTTTACAAAATCCTTCACTGTATACCATCACTGTAATCCACCATAACAAGTATATAATACGCCACGGGAGCACAGGCGCATCCCGGGCAAACATCCAAAAGTACTCCAAAAGTAAACTACTCTCTAGGACCTAGAGCCACTCTGCCTCTTCGATCCTCATCCTGCAATAAAAATATGGAGCCCCCGAGGGGGTCAGCACCTTTGCTGGTATGGCTAACGCGCAGCCCATCGGCTACCGGGATACGCGCAACCAATTGTCATGATGACATGATATTTATTTTAAAACACACACATATACATATATAACATAACACAGGTATTGTACACATCATAACACACATCACAAACATACAATTCCTTTTAGGAAGAGAACCAACACAGTTAGTCCCCATTGAGAGCCTAGAGAATGTTGCCACGCTCATACTTAGCTCGTTACATAACTCGTTACCGTCCGGTTAGATTGAACGGTTAACTTAACACAAGGTGCCTCGGATATAGTGATCCAAGCACACCGAAACAAAACACATAGTATGCCCCTGTGGCCCGACGTGAGTCAGTAAAATAGCCTTGGTTAAGCTAAAGGGAAGGTTAGAAACCAAATTGGAAACTTAACCATAACATACAGAGAGAATCGAACCGGTTATGACATCGACTCCCATACTCACACGCGTGGCCGGAACAGACCGGACTCCTCACTTCCCCCGTTAGCCCTTGTTAGTAGTTCATCATTGAACACACACACAATTCACAATCATAGGTCAAGTCTTGTTAGACCCACACAAGGGAAGAGAGAGTCACACTTAACAACATAATAATATTTAACAACTGTAAACTCTTTACATGGTTTAATCTTACAAAGTCATAAACACACAGAAAAACAAACAACACACAAGCCGGTGTAAACCGGTAGGCAACAGACTGCAAGAAAACCATACCTCGGTCCTTGCCTTGACTGGTTTCCACCTTGGAAGAATCCTAAACACATTAGTAACGTCGGTTAATTAACGCACTAGTCCATTGTTAACATTATCTACTCAACACAACTAGTTTACTTTTACTTTACACTTGTTACAACTTTTCATCCTTTTTAATTGCCTTTAAAACTCACCTAACATGTCTTGCTTAACCTCATAATATCTTTACTAACCAACTACTATTTTTAGGTAACAATTCCCATCTTAAAACAATAATTTTTGGTCCATATAGTGCCCTGTCCGAACTTGTGTCCGAGCTTCCAAGTTCGGACACCAGCCGTGATTTTAGACAGAAAACAGACACATGTCCGAACTTGTGTCCGGACTTCGGAAGTTCGGACATGAGTCGAGGAAAATTAACGAAATCCTACGTCCGAACATGTGTCCGGACTTCCCAAGTTCGGACACTGTTCGAGGATAATTCCCTAAGAAATAACAGGTGCGTCCGAACTTCCAAGTTCGGACGGTAGTTCGGACACTACCTAAAATCCAGAAAACTGTAAGCGTAACAGGGCATGTCCGAGCTTCCAAGTTCGGACGGAAGTTCGGACGTGCCATTATACTCATTTCTACAACCTTAAACACTTAACCAAATTTCTCCAAAGCCTCCAACACTTATAGTCTTCTCCTTAAGTTTCTAAGTGGCATTCCTTGCCTATTCCAATCATTATTCCTAGATATTTCTTCCACACAACATCATTACTTTAACATTGTTTCTTACAAACTAAAACTCCTTAAGTCATTCTTGAAATCCCTTTTCCTAAGCTTACACTTGCTCCTTATTTACCAAAGTTAGCCTAAGCCTTCATCTAAGTCCAAAATGACTTTGGTACATACTAAAACCTCAAGATCATGCCTAAGTCCTTATTACACTCTAGAACACTTCCTAGTTCATCAAAATTCCTTTACAACATCTTGAACTCCTTATGCATTTTCTAAATTTCGACATAGTTTCTCCTAGCATTTTGTTACACCTTAGCACATTATTTTCATCATTAAACATCCTAGAACACTAAGAACACCAAGAACACTTTCTTACACAACTTCACCAAATTCACACTACATCACAATATAGTGCATAACTTAAATTGCATGGCACTTAGGCCCTTAAAATGCATGGCTCTTAGGCCCTTAAAGTGCTTAAATCAAAACACTGAATTTCCACAATATATATGCCTTTAACCTGCGATTACATACAACAAGACATATGTTATTTTACTAGTCTCCTTGAGAACATTTACTAGGTCATTTACCATGTGCTCTTTAGGTAGTTTTAATAAGCAATTATAGCTCATTTCTCCTAAGGCATTAAACAACATTAAGTTAGTAGATTTACCTCTTTTTCCACACACTTCCTTCTTGTTTCCTTACAAAACCGTATGGTATTTTGATTCTTTGACAAGTTCTAAACAATATACAAACATTATAATGAGTATTCAAGCTATAAGCTTCATCTCATTGTAAACCCTAATTTGACATTGTTTCAAAAACATTAATGTAGTTGTTTTACCTTGATCTTTGAAGAGAGTTTGAATATATAACAAGAGAGGACTCCACCTAGTCCATGAAGAGTTGAAATGAAGCTAGAACAAAGTCACACAAGAGCTATATCAATGTGTATTTTCGGACATGACAAAAACAAGGAGGAAACTTGATTTTTGTTTGAGATTCCTTACCTAGAAGCAAAGGAGAGTAATAATATGTAAAATAGCTCAAGCTCCTTCAATGGTGGAACACCTTGGCACCGAAATGGAGCT